>LPNX010415008.1:36517-64086 GCA_001517045.1 Pseudotsuga menziesii | reverse complement strand
TGAGTTCCACAAATGTGTTGATCCCGTAATTCCGAAAGGAATGATCGTTAGCAACTCCGTAAAGACCTAAATATTGTAATTCCGAAAGGAAGGATCATTAGTATCTCNTGAGTTCCACAAATGTGTTGATCCCGTAATTCCGAAAGGAATGATCGTTAGCAACTCCGTAAAGACCTAAATATTGTAATTCCGAAAGGAAGGATCATTAGTAGCTCCATAAAGACTTGATCCCGTAATTCTGAAAGGAAGGATTGTCTGAGCTCCACAAATGTGTTGATCCCGTAATTTCGAAAAGAAGGATCATTAGTAACTCCGTAAAGACCTAAATATTGTAATTCCGAAAGGAAGGATCATGTTGATGTTTTGATGATGATGATGTTGATGTTTTGATGATAATGATTTTATGATGATGATGATGTACTGATCGAAAGATCAGAGTGTGATTATGATGATATTTTGATGTTTTGATGATGTTGAATGTTTTTATCATAATGATGTTTTGATGATGTTGATGTTTTCATGATGATGATGTTTTTATGATGATGATGATGTACTGATCAAAATATCAAAGTATGATGATGATGTACTAATCGAACGATCAAGAGTATGATGATGGTGATGTACTGATCGAAATATCAGAGTGTGATGATGATGATGATCAGTATGTGATGATGATGACATACTGATCAAAATATCAGAATATGATGATGATGATTATGTTCGAGAGTTGAAGTATGATGATGGTGCTGATCACGATTTTACTAATCAAAATGTGATGATGTTGCTGATCGAAAGGTCAAAATGATGAATATGTCTTTGTTGATCGAAAGATCAAAGTGCTGAAGATATTGCTGATCAAAATGCTGAAGATATTGGTGATGATCGAAAGGTCAAAGTGCTGAAGATGTTGCTGCTGATCGAAAGATCAAAGTGTTGAAGATGTTGCTGAAAATGTTGTTGATCGAAAGGTCAAAGTGTCGAAGATGTTGCTGATCGAAAGGTCAAAGTGCTGAAGATGTTGTTGTTGATCGAAAGGTCTAAGTGCTGAAGATGTTGCTGAAGATGTTGTTGATCGAAAGATCAAAGTGTTGAAGATGTTGCTGATCAAAAGGTCAAAAGATGTTGATGTTGATTAAAGAGTTGCTGTCGTCAAATATTGAAGACGAAGACTATATGATGTTGAAAATATTCCAATGATTTATAGATGTATTACCCTGATGATGTTGCTGATGTCCTCTATCTCTCTCCTACTATTGTTGTTGTTGATGTTGTTGTAGAATACCCTTATCATTAAGGGGGAGTGTTGAAATATTGTAACTTCGAAGAATATTCTATATGTATCTTTTGTGGTCCCCGATGGTCCTACTGGGAGAACCACTTGTATTATCTTGTACCCCGATGCTTCTAATCAGAAGAACTAATAAGAGTCATGAGGTTGTCCCCTCTAATTGTAAAGGTGGGTCATTAGCACCCCAGTGTGGTTACTTGAGCCTACATGTGTAACTCGAGCCTACATGATTAACTCGAGCCTACATGTCGGATGAGTTAATTGAAGTGAACGGATGAATATAAATAGAGGTGTAGCTCTCCTCATTTGAGCACACACTCTCTCTTGTGTAGCGTATTAGTGGAGAAGAGAAGTGGATGGAGAAGGAGGAGGATCAGGCTTTGATCTCCTTGTTGGTTTTATCTTTTATCTTTTGGGACATCTATATTGAGGAAGCTTTTGTTGGGTTTTTCCCTTTAGGGTTTTCCCAGGATAAATCTTTGTGTTCTCCTTTTGTATGGTTGTGCTTGTCTATCTTTCAGTGATCCTGTTTATATGCTTTTGTTATGAAATCGAAATGAAATACTAATTATCTAGCTTAGAATATGAAAATTTAACAATCAACAGCCACAACAGCGGAACACCGTCTTCGATCTTCTTTCGATCAGTGGCCCAATCCACTAATGTGTTCCGATCGATGAACTGATTTTTACCGGCATCGGTAATCGGAGCTTCTCCCCATCGGAAGACTAGTGCTCTAGGCTTCTGCAACGGTGGACGCATGAAACACTATCTTCTTCCGATAGCCGACGATTTCAGGCCTTAGAGAAAAAATTTAAACTTTCTTTCTTTCCGGTGTCGACGGTCTTTCCGGTGTCGGCAGTCGAAGGCCTTAACCGTCGGACGCGTAGTTGTCTAGCCATCCGCAACGGTGGGCGCTCGATCAACTATTTTTCACCGACGTCCATCGACAGTCTGAACAACAAACTTTTGTTGGCGTCAAAGGTCAATATCGGGCATTTCTTCCACTACATCAAGCTGGTGTTTTGGCGGTCTTCGACTGATCTTCGCCGAAACTGCGGCTCCCACATCCACTAAGTTTCGCCAACAGCCAATGAAAACTTAGAAAATTTTCCACAGTTTTCTTCCAACTGCCCTCCGTCGGGTGTGCTTCCGCCTAGATCTCCACTGCATCGAAAGTCCATTCCACTAAGTGTTCTGATGAACCGATAGTTCAAACACTTATACAAATTTTTGTGGAATTTTTTTGTCCTAAACTTCTGATCTCTACTGGGAAAAAAGAAATCCTGCCTCTGTCACTGCATATTTCATGGCCCCATTCAGGCCCATGCTGCAACATGGGCTTTGATACCACACTGTGGAATCCCCGACCCTCCGACCAACTAAGAGGATGCTACCATGACCTTAACCATCTGGGCAACCAGCCCCATGAACATGTGAATTCATAAAATGTTGAAACAAAATGCATTGAAGTAGAACATACACAGATACATAATTATTTATCATACACAACAGAAGCAACATACATTCATACAAGCATTCAACATGTTCATCATATTCATTAACGGTAATGTGATTGCAGAAGTAAAATAGACAAGACTACTTATCTCATAAATAATGCATTCCGCAACCAGCTACATCGCTGCAACATTCCACCCAGCGTGCTCCTTAATCTCTCAGCAACGCTGCCACCCCCGAGCTGGGCATGATTCCCCAAGGAATAAAGAACAAACAGGCATACACATATCCAAGGGTACACCAAAACACAGCCAATCCAACACAGTTGGGTTTATCAGGCCATCCAAGAGCTAGGAAAGGCTAAATGCTAAGCTGGTGAGCTCATTATAGAGCTAGGGACACCTACACCAGAACTAGCCTGACTTCTAAGACACCCACACACACCCAACACAAGGAATCAGTCCCTTCTCTGCTACACAGTCCCTCAGGCCCTGACTTCCCTTCCAGTCCTATTCAGGGGTTGTGGAGAAGAAAGCCAGCCCTCAAGCTCTATCTGTGTGGTTTCCAAACACACCAGGTTTATCAAGCAAACCAAGCCCCCATCCTTGCTCCCAACACAGTCTGAAGACCAACCACTGCATACACGCAGTCACACAAGCAATTCACATCTTAGCTAAGGAAAACAACTCATGAGTCGTTCTTGGCCCTATCGTGGCCAAAATGACTCCAAAACAACCTACAGCAGTCCCAAAACGTATCAGCGAACACAGTTCACAACGTGGGGAAAACAACAGTCCTCCCTGGACAATGAAGCCACTGGAGAAAACTTACATAGACCACACTGGGGAAGAAAAATACAGACTCCCAACCTGTGCGTGAGGGAAATTTACATCAGACCTCTAGAATTCAGATGGAAAACATGCTAGATACCACTCTGTGGAAACGTGAGTGACATCCGAAATGGCTCCCTCCTCCTGGCTGCGTGAGACCACCACCGAAAAGAAGCTTGTGCATGGAAAATCATCAGACTACTGTCCCTACATGAGGATGAACAGACCAGGGAAGGAATGGCGTAGTAGTGGAGAGAGTGGAGAGATTGGAGAGTCCGCTGGAGTGATGGTGGTGGTCATTTTTTCTTGCCATCGTGAGGTCAACCCGCTGGTGGAGTGTGCGTGTGGGCAAGGACTAACAGTCCTACCACACTCCACTCCCAGCCATAACTTCCCCAACTAGCAGCAGCAGTTTTTAATGGTGGTAGTTGGGTAAGACAAGGGAAGGTGACACATGGATTTTTCCCCATTGGTTCGTGGTTTAACAATTCCCCCCCCCCTTATCCTTGGTAAAATCATACCCTTTTCATTATGGTTGCAGTGAGCATAGCTGATTGGGTTCATTTAATTAAAGATGTATATTTACATGATGACAAAACTTGATATGTATGCATTGTGCCCCGATATACCATCACTGACAATTTCAACCCGAAACATAGCATAACCAATCGATGGTGGGGCCTTGGCCTTTAGCTCTGCACCATGATTATTTACAATATATACATCATATACATCTAATGCAACAAGGTCAAAACCGAGGTGTAACATCGATGGATTGAATTATGCTTTTTGTAGTATAAGGATGAGGCTATTCTTGCATTCACTGGGACTTGATGTTTGGAAAGTTGTAGTGAATTGGTACACTCCACTAGAGAAAGACCCACTTGCAGGTACTACTGAAAGAGGAATTTTTTAATGCAATTCAAGGGCCCTAAGTGTTATTTTGGAGGCTTAGCAGGTTCATAATTTGTCAAGGTTATGCATTGTACCTGTACAAAACAAATCTGGGAAAAGTTCAAAAATGTGTATGAAGGAAATTCCAAAGTCAATGGATCCAAGATGCAAACTTATCAAAGACAATTTGAACACTTGAAAATGAAGGAAGATGAAGACATTGTAGCTTATTTTCTTCGAGTAGATGAAATTGTGAACGCCATGAGGGGTATAGGACAAAAGATTGATAATTCAATGATAGTCCATAATATTCTTATATCTCTTCCAATAAGTTTTTACTCCAAGATCTTATCCCTAGAAAAAAGAGAAGATCTAGATACTTTAAGTGTTGATGAATTACATGGAATGGTTACCACATATTAAATGAGAACATAACAAGAAAATACAACTAGAAGGGAAGCAACTTTCAAGACTTCCAAGAAGACAAGGTATAACGAGCAAAAATCAAAATTATGTTTGTGTTACAGTTGTAGTGATGACTCAGGATGAAGAAGTAGAAAAATTTATGAGGAAGTTAAAGCAAGGAACTGGAAAGTACAAAGGTAAGATTCCTTTCAAATGTTTAAATTTTGGTAAAATTGGTCATTTTTCTTCCAAGTGTCCTTATGCAAAAAGGTCAGATAACATGACTAAGAAAACAAAAAGAAATATCAAAAAAGGAACAAAAAATTTGTGAAAAGGAAGAGTCTATATTCAAAGGAGGATAGTTGTGACCATATGATGAAGACGATGATAGTGATGATGACTCTAGAAAAGTGCTCTTCATGTATTTATAATAAACCTCCAATGATAATGAGGAATACTATGTGGATGGAGAAGTAGATCTTGAGGCGTAATTTATAAGTGCCTTAAGTGAACTAAAGAAAGAAAGGAAGAAAAACGAGTTACTTAAAAAAGAGTTGGGTGGATTGAAGGAAAGCTCGGGAAGCAAACCTGAAGAGACAAAGAAGATATTTATAGATATAAAAATTAAGTTGGAAGAATGGAAGGTAATCAAAGAAACATTTAGAAGAATATTGGAAGACAAGGAGAAGATACAGGAAGAATTGGAAGTATAAATAGTCTCTCTCAAAAATGAATTACAAAAGAAGAACATCCGACAAAAAGTTGTTAACAACACCAAAATATTTAATGAAATCATTAGAAGCCAAAGGCCACTCTATGATGAATCTGGTATTGGATACAAACAAAATGATGAGGGTTCAATCTCTAAAGTGAAAGAAATACAAATAAGTTATGCATATGTTGTACAAGGTTTCAAGCTTCAAAAGAAGGATATACAGAAAGCAGTGACAAACAAGAGTCCTAGAGAATATTGTGCATGGAAAGAACCACCAGGAATAACGAAGTTCCAAGATTCCAACTTCAGAAAACCTACACAAACTAGAAGATATTCTACATCTAGGTACCAAAATATTTTCTTTAGCATATGTTATTCTTGCAATAATTTTGGTCATAAGGCTATAAATTGCAGAGCCTATGTAAGAGGTAGAAACCCATGGAATAGAAATGGCTATGAAAACTTCAAGAATCGTGATGAGAATACTTGTAAGGAATTTGAAAGAGCTTATAACATTTTAGAGCTTTCAATTATGAAATTGAATGCTACAAGTGCAACAATTATGGACACATAGCTCATGATTGTAGAAGTGTGATAAAGCCTTCCATAAAGTAGAGTATTGATATTAGATATAAGAAAGTCTAGAAGAAGAAGCCAAAAGCACAGAAGGAAGAAGATTGTGAATTGGTTTGTTATATAAACGATGAAATTTCACAGCTGAAGATAGGAAACCAAAGCAATTCCCTAATCTTTAATATGGTAAGTATATTGAATGAAAGTAGAACAGGTCCCATGATCAAAGATGGAAAAGAATTGGTATTATATGTTGAATATGTAAAGGAAAAACAAGTCAATACATGAGACTCAAAGGAAATATATATAGCAGTTGCAGAGTCAAGTAATAATGACATATAAATGAGAAAAAGGAAAGGTGTCAAGGCTATATATAATGATCCTATAGAAGACAATAACTATTGTTCTAAATAGTTTGGCATAAAGGCTCCAAATATTATGGATAATGTTTAGAGGAAGTGTAAGTAACATGAGAGGAATATCGATGAAAAGTCATCAAATCAGTGGTTTGGTAAATTATTCAAGAACACGGGGAGATCTACTTCATAAAGCTTCAAGAAATGACCAATTATAAGGGCGAGTCAGAACAATCAAAGGGGGAGCGTCGTCAACAAAGAAATATATTTTCAGAAGGCATTCATAGTCAAGTAGAGTTATCTTCTGTAAGGGTTATAATGATCAACAAAACAAAGTCATGGAAGAGAATCATATTGAAAGGGGGAGCCAACATAATCCTTGGGGGAGCAGGTGAAAAAAAATTGCTTCACCCCTCTTGTCATCTATGTCAAAGGTTGAGAGAGATTTGAAATTGTATCTGTCAATGAAAACAGGGTAGATTGTTGGAAAAAGTTATCATTGATGTCAAAATGGTGAAAAGATATGCAGTGTCAAGGTGATAATGATGATGTGTTTGTAGTAGAGATATATTATTTGGGAATGTATAATGAGGCCTTGGATCCACTAAAGAATAACCTAAGGAATCCCTTGATCACAAGTGTATATAAACCCAAAGCGGTCCCATTATGGATTAGTGGTTGTGCATGGCCTTCATAGGAAGACACTTTGATTTATATATAAGTGGTACAAATACCTTAGATAATTCCCTAATGATCATGATGATTTGGAGTGTAAAGGAGTCCCTAAAGTGTCAAGTTTGAAGAATTTCGTAAATAAATGATTTTGGGTCACATGACCATGATGATAAGAAGGAAGTTTGTAGTGTTCCTTTGCAATGTCAATAAGAAATGCAAATAAATTCATAAAATAGTGGTGTTGGGTCCACATGACCATGTGGGTAGGGTCACATAACCCATGTTGGAGAAGGCCCTAGAGAGCCTCTAAGGCTGGTTCAAAGCATATTAGGATGAAGTGTGAAAGATATCTGAAAATCATGATGATGTGTCCACATAACCCCGGAAGTAGTGGTGTTGGGTCCACATGAAAACAAGGATTGGTCCATATGACCATGAGAAGTACCCTTGAAGTAATAAGGATTGGTCCACATGGCAATGTTGAAATAAAAGGTGAAGAAACTCATACACAATGGTGTTTGGTCCAATTTTCCATGAGTTTGGGGTTCCATGACCCATGGTGGAGAAGACCTTAAAGAGACCCAAATTGGTCTGAAGAAATTTGGTGTGAATCTTGAAGTACCCCCAAAATAATAATGCTTGGTCCACATGACCCTAAAAGTTGTGGTACTTTGTCCCATTAGACCACTTGAAGTGGTAAGGATCCTCGCAAGAAATAATGGTGTATCCGCCAAGTATGATGATGTGGTAAATACCTAAGGAGCCCTTTGGAGAAGATATGGAGTGACATTGAATTTTTGGCATGAAGTGTCTTGAGGGAATCTTCGGGTGGGTACTAACCCTTGAGACTAGCTTAAAATATGGAGATCCACAAACCAAGGATGAATTTAAGGAGACATTAAAAGAAGCTACTAGATCATGATGATGTGTATAAATAGAGGGAAAGACATTTCATTTCATCATCAATCAAGTCTCTCTTTCTATTCTGCATCTTTGTATAGAAAGTGCAAAACTTTTTGGAGGAGCATTTTCTGGGGATCCTTGAGGATTGAGGAGAGTCATGAAAAATTACATAACTTTGTCATATGGTATCGGAATTACAAAATTATTGGCTCATTGTAAATATAGTTGTGAGGGCTATGTGATGAATCTATATAGACACTCTTTTGGTTTCTATAGTGTCTCTTCATATTGTGATCTTGGAAAATGTGTGTTCATGCTTATGGGTTTCTCTTGTGATGGCACATGTCTTTCATGGATAGAGCTCATCTTGGATATTGGTATGTGAGCCTCTCTCTTGGTATATATATTTGAAGTCATTATATATGTTGTTGGGGATATGATTATGGTCATATTGGCATATATATGGTATGGTTCTTGTAAATTGGTTTCTCTTGTGATGGTCATGCCTCTCATGGACTATGGTCCATCTTGTTGTCTTGAAAAGGTATGAAGTTTGTAGATTTTCTTGTGCTTATCTCTTGGCATACTTGATGGTGATATTGGCATAGATGTTGGTGCACATTTTATGATAGTCATGGTATATATCTTGTTTATTTGTTTGTATATATAATAGTGATTATCTAGACATATCGTATGATGGTTTTGGCATAGATCACAGTGATTATATAGGCATAGTCCATGGTTATATTGTGACAGATTAATCAACTCTTTGAGTGTTCAATGTTTAGGAAATGTATATGATGTAAAAGTTGAGGATCCAAATGAAATCAATGGATGATTGTTTCTGGGTATATACTTGAGGCATGTACAGGTTGATATAGTGTGACATATATTGAGACAGTGTGACAGTGATTGTGGCATTGTGACATTGACAGTGGAATTGTGACAAAGGTAGTGATTGTGGAATTTAGATAGAGATACAATGATTGGGGCATTGTGATAGAGATAGTGATTGTGACAGTTTGACAGAGGTAGTGATACAGTGATACAGGATGAAAGAGACAATGATACAGGAACAGGGACAGTGATACATGTGCAGGGTCAAAGATACATGTACAAGTTTTCAAAGACAGTGATATAGTGATCATTACAAATTGTTTCTTTTATTCATATCAGTGAGGCAGGATGGGGAAAGGATAGGAAATTGTAGTCTCCTTTAGGTTGGTTCCTGAGAATTTTGAGTTGGTTCTCACTAAGGATTGGATTCCTCTCTATAGGTTAGAGCCTATGACCTTAGGGCGTTGTATCCTCCTTTCAGTTGGAGCTGATAAACTAGGGGGTTGGGGCCTCCTTCTAGTCAGTGCTGGTAAATCAATGGGTAGGAGCTTCCTTAAGGTTGGTGCTTGTAAATTAGGGGGTTTGTGCCTCCTCCTAGGTTGTGTTGGAGAATATTGGAATTCGGTGCTTCCTATGAATGCAATATTGACATGATATAAGAAAAAACATTTTGTGGTTTTCTCCCATTTGGGTTTCCACGGTAAATATATTGTGCATTGTGTATGGTTTATGTGATGATGAATGACATTGTCAATGGTTTATGTTTGTATGATATATCTAATGTTTGAAATGGTAAAAAGTGCTCAATACTGATCCATCCCCCCCCTCCCCCCCTCTCAGTATTTTCAACAAAAGGGCCAAAATTTTAGAGATAATTTAGGAGAAAGTTCAGCCATAAAGATAACCTACAAACCAAGGTTATTTAGTGTATCTATTTTGGGTGATTCAAAATGTGTGATAAAGAGGGGAAAAAAAGGAAAATTATACGTAAAATATACATGATTATGTCACATGTTTGATCTCTTGCACTTATATTACTCTCTCATTCTATAGATATGCATGCTAAAATATACATATTTAACCCTAATCAAGGATGGGTTCCTAAGGGTATTCTCTTCCACAAGGTTGAATTAAAATAAATTTATGGAACAAATGTCGCTACATGGGTGAACCAAATAGAGAAATACTTTGAATTGTGTAATATTCTTGATGATAAGAAAATGATTTCCTTAACAACATTATATTTTGAGATAAAACACTATCAATTGCATCAATGGTTACTTAAAAGGAATCATCTTTATTATCATTATACTTAGGGTCTATCTACAAGATACCTAGAAGCTCAATATGGTAAAGTTTTGGAACAAGATTAATTTAGAAAGTTGACAAAAATCAAGCACTTAGGTGATGTTGCAAATTATAATTCATAATTTCAAGTATTGTCCACAAAGTGGACAACATAAGTTATCAACACTTATTAGAATTTTACATGTTTGGATCAAAAGAAGACATTAAACATGAGATTTTCTTAAAAAAACATGAAAATGTTATGAGAGGTATATGAACATGCCAAGAATAGGGCTACACAAAGTCTACCACTATAACCCATACAGGAAGTAGAGATTTTTTTTTTCTTCATAGGGAAACCCTATCTCAACCTTTTCAAATATCACATATGGAAATGGATGAAAGAAGATAAAAATTACCTAGCACTATGTCATTTGGACCATTTTTTTTGACAATTTCATGAGGACATTTCAATGAAGAAATGCCACATTTGAGACCATCTCTGCAACATAGTTTCATCCAAACCATATCTTCAAAATTGTGGCGAACATGTCCTACTATCATAAGTTCGACACGTGGTCAGTCCATTTGTTCATCCTATCACCAATTCTCTTTTAAACAAACATTAATTACAATAGCGATGTACTATCAATGTACACAAATGTATCTTTTGACAATAGTTCATCTCGCCAATTCTCTTTTCAAAAAACATTCATACAATAGTGGGGTACTATCAACGAACACGAAAGTATCTTTTGACAGTAGTCCTACAAAGGCATTGTTCGACATACATACATCACATCGAATGTTGTTCGTAACTCTGATGTAAATTTCGACAGAAACCATCGAATATTCATCACTCACCAATGCATTATCCATCATACATCCAATATTTATTTTGATGCAACTCCGTCGAGCTACTAACGAAAAATTGTCATAAGACTAGCACAAACATCAAACGAGTTGCGATGAAAATTCGTTGAACTACCTATGGTATTTTCACCCAATATGAATTGAAAATACATCAAAATATTTATGTATACTACAACCAAAATTACTGTGAATGATTGTCATAACTCTGTTAAAATTTCGACACTCCACCAACGTACAATATGCCAAAAGACCGATGGAAAATTGTCATAAGTCTAACGCAATTTTTTGATAAGTTGTGATGATTAGTGTCGGGTATTAATACCATTTCTAATAGGTATGCAAACTTGATTTACTTAATTACAGTCATTAATCATTTATATAACAACGGTGGCATACACAAAAAAAAATACAAAAATTACCCTGGAAACATGATTTCAGCAAAAGTAGTGATCTCTCGGCTCATCTATTGTCAAGCATAAATTCACAACACTTGAGTGATACCAACACATAATAGTAGGCACTGAGTGTTACACATTATTACTCTCACTCACAATATGAAACAATATGTGATGGTCTCTCATCTATCACCATGCTTGAAACACTATTATTACATTGTATTTATAGGTGCAATGCAATCAACTATTCATTAAGTGTGGTTCATCACTTCCTAACATCATCTAGATATTCTACTTTTACCTTACATTATCCGCTGAGCTTTCAGTTGTCCAAGTTCCCATCAAATTCATGCTTCACTGACTTCCATCAACCAAGTTTTTTGTCCTTCAACCAAATTGTTGTTAGGGAAAGTGGTCATATGGCTAGGTTGAGGCCACCAACGTACTAGGGTTACAGACAGACATATAAAGTTCTGCAAATACAGTGATTAAGCAAAATTTCAAAGGTTAAGAGAGTTTGTACGTTACAAATAGAAGGTTGATCCAAGATCGCACTCGGGTCCTCCTCTTTCTCCAAATAAGGAACCTGCAAAACCACTTCAAACCTTCCTCAAACCAATTTGACTACATATAAAAGACTGATGTTCAAAAGAACATGAAAGAACTAATCTCCTAAACATCAACATATAATAAAAAAATGATATACATTACACAATGATTTGTAAAGGGAAGAATGCCAAATATTTATTAATCAATGAAGCAAGTACAAAATATACATTTTCATCAATCAAGGCACCTCAAGAAACCTTCATCTAGATCTCCTACTTCTCTCCTCTAAGAATCCCAACCTCCAAGCTCTGCAACAAGGGTAAATGGAAACTAGGGAATAAGTAAGGGGGATGAGAGTCCAAATTTTTCCAACATAACAATACTATGGGCTAAGTCCCCTTCATGGTCCCCTCTCCCTCTCTCATATTGTAAATAGAGAAGATAGGGTCAAGGAGGAAGCAATTACAACCAATGAGGCAGTTCCAAAACCACCCAAACCACCCAATTTCAAGGATTATATATTTTTAGGGCATTTTTTGATATACACGCTATTGGAACACTAGAAACATGTGTGTGCAAAGGAAAAAATGCTAGTGAACCAAAGTCAAGGGGAATTTTGGGGGGGGAAATGTCAATTTTAGGGTTTTTCAAGGGGTGATTTGGTCTACAAACTTGTTCATCAACTTCTTAAGTATCCAATGAACCAAGAAAGAGGTAAGGGAATCCTATAGAGGTCCAAAATATGGATCTTCCATCCATTAATTGCACTTTGGGAGAGATACAATAAGTTGATGAAGTGTCGTCATGCGACCAAAACATGTAAGTGTCATCACGAACAGAGAAGTGTCAAATTTGGCTATAACACAAACTGTTAATCCAGTCAGTCAGCTGACCAAATTTCCCTATATTTTTCCTTCAATTACGGTTAACCTATTTCAATCAATTATCGACTTTGTCAGTCGATCTACATGCAAATAATATAACACTCCCAACATTCTCGCACTTGATGTCTTATTTGCATAAACATGATATTCAAAAAAATTAGTTCAGATGGCTAACAAACCCAATCTTTCCTTGTACTACGAAAAAAAATTATGTTTACTTATTTTGTCAATGAGTTTCCAGCATTCTTCATCATCTCTACCTTCTCTAATAAACCTTCTATTTATCAAACATCTCCCTTATGAAATGATATTGAACATCAAATCAATTTCATATTTGAATGATATGTTGGATTCTTTGTCAGGAAGATTGCACTCTAAAGCAAGCGGCAACCTTACCGTCCTCTGCATATGTAGGCATGGCCTCAGCCCATTTTGTAAAATAATCAACGGCTACGATGATGTAACCATGCCCCTCGGTTGAGGTAGGCTTACAATGCATATAATCAATCCCCCATTTGGAGAAAGGGCCAATGGCAATGACGAGGTGTAATGGAGCAGGATGGGTGCGCTTTTTAGGATAGAAATGTTCGCAAGGTGGGCATTTCTTAACAGCTGCGTGACAATATTTAAAGATTGAAGGCTAGAAATAGTCGGAACGAAGTATTTTCTAGGCTGTAGCCATCCCAGATAGATGACCGCCACATGCTCTAGAGTAGCAGTCATTCAAAACTTGTTCAGCTTCCTCATGGGTAAGGAATCACCGGAGAACGGAATCGATACCACGTCTATATAAAGTGTTATTCAAGATAACATAGTATTTTTCATGGTGACGGATACAGTGGCGATCGTCACGGGATAGAGTAGGCTGAAATATCTGTGTCTAGAGATAAATGAGCAAATATCCATACCATGGGTCAGTAGTGCTTATCAGGAACAGGAATTCATCCGGGAATGAATCACTGGGCTCAAATTCCGTCGAAGCACAGGGAAGATCACACATGGGCTCAGCAAAGACCAAGGATTTCTTTGACGTATCTTTGGAAAATTCCAGATCAAACTCTTGTAGGATGACTATCCATCGGGAATATTTTCCCCCGAGCACCTGACGAGTCAGGATGTAATACATAAGGTTTTGGTCTTCCAAAACAGTGGTTGTGTGGAGAAAAATGTAGTGACGAAATTTCTATACAGCAATGACCGTGGCCAATGCTAATTTCTCCACGTGTGAGTATCGAGTTTCAGAATCCATGAGATTCTTACTAGCATAGTAGATCGCGTGCTCCTGACCATTGGGATTCTCCTGCACCAAGACCATAACAATGGTAGTAGTGGAGGCAGCAATGTATAAGAGAAAATCCTTTGAATAATATGGGGGTGTATCACAGGTGAGTGAGTTAGAGCGTGTTTGAGATTATCAAAGGCCCGTTGGGCTTGGTCATCCCAAAAGAACAGCGTGTCCTTCTTGAGGAGACGCATATAACCGTATGTTTTCTCTGCAAAATTGCAAACGAAATGATGGAGGAATTTTTCCTTCCCTTGCAAACTTTGGAGCTCTAGAAGGTTGGTTGGGGCTGGTAGGGCTAAAATAGCGGCAATTTTCAATGGATCTATCTAGATGCCATCCTTAGAAACCACAAAACCTAACAGGCATCCCATCTCAATGCAAAAAACAAATTTATGAGGATTGATCCGTATGTTATCATGACGGCAACTCAGGAAAATGTCTCTAAGATGACCAGGGTGGTCCTCTCGTCGTTGTGAATGAGCTGGGAGGTCGTTAAGGTACGGTTCTACAATATGTTGTATATCGTGAAACGCATAGGACATAGCACGCTGAAAAGTGGCTCCAACATTTTTCAAGCTGAATGCTAACTTCATGTATGCAAAGGTTCACCATGGGAAAATAAATGTTGTCTTGTGCTGATTGGCGGGTAAAATCTCAATCTGGTTATAACCCGAAAATCCGTCCATAAATGAGAAGATGACACTTCCAACATAGTTGTCGATAATCTAGTCGATATACGGAGTGGGAAAGTTTTCTTTGGGACAAGCTTTGTTCAAATCTCTGAAATTGATGCAGACTCTAATGGTGCCCTACTTTTTATTGATAGGGATGAAGTTCTATACCCATTCCGTCAGGGGTACGGGATAAATAAACCCTGCTTTTAGAATATTTTTTATTTCAGCTTTGATAGTTGTGGCTTTCCGTGGATGGACTTGTCTCGGTTTTTGCCTAACAAGTTTTGCATTGGGATAGGTTTTTATTTCGTGAACCACAATGGATGGGTCTATCCCATGCATTTCTTCGTAGGACCAGGGAAAGACATCTCGGAATTCTTTGAAAAGTGCTCTATATGCTTCAGATTCTTCTACTGAGCAGTTCTTCCCAACATGAACGTGCTCAAGAGTGTTGGGCTTGGCTGATATGTCAATTGGATTTGTTTGAGTTATGTTGCATAGATTTCCTTCAGACTCTGTGTTCCGCAACAATATAGGAGTTTGAGGTGTTTTGACAATATCAGTAGTAAAAAGGGATGCAAAATCATGGTCTACCGAACTGGTGTTGGGGAGGAACAAGGATCTAAGGTCGTGATCCTCCCATGTAGGTTCATTCATACTCATGATCTCCATAATGGACTCATCAGAAGGAAAAGTCTGGGAGAGCTAATCCAGAGTAGGAAGAGAGGGTTCTAACCAGTAGGGAAGATGCTAAGGGTCCAAAGCCAATAGATGAAGGTCATTAGTGTGGTCATCGAAAAGGGTTTGAATAACGTTGTACATTGCTTCATGTGGACTCAACAATTTGTTTTCCCTTTGTATCATAATCAAGTGAGCAAATCATATTTACTGCTGTCATTTCTGTGTTAGGAGAGGTTGATGGAAAAATCCCCATGAGGGAAGAATCCTTCAGCATGCCTACCCCAATCAACTGGTAAGGAGGAGGGGACTGGCCTAACATAGGGATGTTATTATCCGTAGGGGTGGTAACATCCAGCGTACAGAAATCGAGTTATTCAATGGTTACAATCCTCCCTAGATGCGGAAATTGGACGGTTTGAAATACCGTCGAAGCGACAGCAGTCATGGATAAACCCAATTTCTTCCGAATAGGAGGTTGTAGTCCAACGGGGCATCTACTACTTCCACATGAATGGAAACAGTTTTTCCCCTAAGATCAACTAAAAGGGATGGTATCATACCATGGGGCTGGAAACCTTGTCCATCAAAGGCTTTCAAAGTCATTGGTGATGTTACAATCTCAGGAGAGCCAATAGCTTTCCAATAAGACAAGGACCAAAATGAAGTTGAAGCTCCTTCGTCTAAGACAGTTCTACAGAACTTTTTTCTGAGTACTTTCATTATGATTTGGAAATCAAGTTTGTGAGGTAGCCTAGACTTATAGTTCTCGACATTAAAGTGAATCAAATTAGTGTTGTTCGGGTCTAAAGCTCCTAACACGGTTAACAAGTTTTTGCGTTGTGTTGGACAACTTTGGAGTACTTCCAAGGTAGACATTGCACATGGTGCCTGAGCAAGATCTTCAACTACATTATAAAATTGGGCAGATTAGGCATTAGGGTTAAAGACAGACTTCCTAAGAACACTCTTGGGTGGATGCAAAACCATGTCGATATTAGGTTTCTCGATGGTTAGGGGACCAATAGACGAGGACTCGAGAGAACTAGTAGAGGGAGATTTTCCTGAAGAATAATTGTCTTCTTTCTTGTCTGTGGGTTTGTCATAACTCTGAATTTGAGTTTGAAAATTAATTATGTCCGAGGACATCATGCAAACTTCCTCTAAAGAACTAGAATTTCCCTGATTAGACATGTGGTCTATCAGCTATTGTTGAGAGGGAAAAGGATCCGTGAGAACTGTTGGCACGGGATTAGTTTTTAGAAATTGGTTAATTTCTTCACAACAGGGGCACTCCTTCGTGAAGTGGTCACCTCCACATAGAAAACATGGATATTTC
This sequence comes from Pseudotsuga menziesii, assembly GCA_001517045.1. Taxonomy (NCBI): domain Eukaryota; kingdom Viridiplantae; phylum Streptophyta; class Pinopsida; order Pinales; family Pinaceae; genus Pseudotsuga; species Pseudotsuga menziesii. Next base: position 47,188 of record LPNX010415008.1, on the reverse strand, counting down.
ACTTTTATTTTCCCTTTATCATTCTCGTTGGTGGTTGGTTTTGGATTCTCCTGCGGGTTTCCAGTTTTTTTTTTTTTGCTTTACCTTTCTTTTTATTGTTGACGGGCATTTGTGTACTTTGAATGGAATTTACCTCAGAGAAAACCTTGGGATTTGAAGGCGTAGGGGTAGAAGTCTAGGGTTCCTTGGTAGGTTTTGGTGTTGGCAGGGACTGGATTGAACCAACATTCCCATCAACAAGGAATTCTGCTGGTGGCTTGGCAGGATCGGTTCTTGGGCGAGGAGCTTGAGGGATCAAGTCATACAACGTTCTGGACTAGGAATATACCAAGTCCAGATATTGGGCTCGATTAATGTTTTGTTCTTCGGTAATGGCACCGCCCATAGCCACATCTCGGGCAATTGGAGGCAACAAAGATTTAGTAAACCAATCAGCTAGTAATTGATCCACGATAGGAGCCTTGATAACTCTTCTCCACCTTATCCACTCATGGATATGGTCTGATATGTGCGTGGAGGTGTTCTGACACAGAGAAGTTAAGAGATCTGTACCCATTTCATAGCGGATAGGAAGCTAAAAGTGTGTAAGAGAGACAGTTGCCAAAGAACCAAAATCCACAAATGAATGCTATGGAATTTCAATGTACCATTTCGTAGCCATACTGGTCAAAGTCCGCTGGAAGAGTCTTAAACAAACTGAATCATCCATTAGGGAGTTCGAAGAACAGCACAAATGGAATGTCATGACATGGTTTTTTGGATCATCTCCCTGCTTCCCATCAAATTTTGGACTGTCCGATGGTAACTTTACCAGAATGGCAGGCCACAAGGGGTTATGTTGAATGGGATCATTAATCAACTTCGACAAATTAGGCAAGTCCAAAGTTGCTAGGAAAGGTAACTGATGATTAGGTTGTACGTACTGGTAGTATTGATAGGGCATATAAGTACCAATAGGACCGTAAGTAAACTGATATACAAGTTTTTGAAACGGCTGTTGTGATGAAGAACCACAAGAAGATCCATCGGCAGGGGGTTTATTTCTAGGATCGGGATCATTATGACCACTGGAGCTTCCAAGAGGAGAACCACCAAGGCCTCTGGGACCACTAGGACCACCTGGCCCACCAAGAGGAGGACCACCAGACCCTCCAGGACCCCTGGGAGGTAAACCTCCGGAACCACTAGGAGGAAGGCCACCAGACCCCCAAAGACCATTAAGAGGAAAGCAACCAGACCCCCCAGGACCATTAGGACCACTAGGACCATAAGGAGGAAAGCCACTAGGCCCCCCAGGGGGAATACCTCCATAAGGTGGTCCTCTGGCACCCTCAGCAGTATGTATAGGTATCCCCCCCATAGCTGGCATGTAGGACCAGTTAGGTTTCCCCCATGGAGTGAAAGTATTACTAGGATATGGAATTCCAGCATAAGGCATTCCTGTAGGGGTGGGTTGGTAATTGATATTTCCTACAGGTACTTGATTTGTTGTGTAACCATACCCCCAATAGGTTTGATTGGTTACAAGTTGTGTCCCCAAGGGCTGACCTGAACTAGATGGGGGGTTAACCACATTTGTATGGGTAGGAGGGACATAGACTGTAGATTACTCTATACTAGAGGTCTGTCCATTACTAGCTACAATTCCAGTGACAGGTAACATAGGTCGTCCTGAGGGTTGCCCCCCAGCACTAGAAGGTATTGATGAAACAGGAATTGGATGTTGTTCTCCAGGTGCGAAAGACCTGAGAGGATTTGGAACAGACATAATATGGGAGGTGGTGGGGTTGATGATTTAACCTGGATTATGCGGAGTCACAGCGTGATCTAGAATAGGTTCAATGGGATTCATAAAATCAGCAATTGAGCGATATCCAGTAGTACAAGGGTCCGTATTATGAGGAAAAACTGCCAAGCGAGGTGGTGGTGTACCCAATATGTTATCTATTTTATTTTCAAGGTCTCTTGCACAGAGAATAGCTGCCCGGTATTGTCTACGTTCTTCTTCATTTGGTGAAATTTCTTCAGAAGATTCTGGATGAGTTCCAAACGAAGCAATGGCCTGTCCCATAGAGGTATCCCAAAATGGAGCATTGGGACTAATCTGGATGGGTAATATCATCAACACAGCCTTCTATGGGAGAATGGAAAGAAATATTACCCCTAGAAGGTTGTTGAGCCAAGGGAGGAACGTGCGAAGGATATGGATCTCCGCTTTCTACAACCACATTTTCTCCCACTTGGGATTTGGTAGCATCTCCTTGGTCGATAGCTTCCATAGGATCTTCTACTAAAGCAGGAGTAAAATTAGGTGGTAAGCCTCGTACTCTTCTAAACCGTCTCAATTCATCTAGTTTGTACAGTTCCTATCTAACCTAGGGTTTCAAAACTAGAAAAAACACGCCAAAGACTCTCCTACTCAAGCTACAGGTCGAACAAGCAAACTTAAATGACAGGAGGGGTTCAGATAGTCAAGTTTCTCACCAAGATTATCAAGACTTTACGAGCTTTGCAAGTAAAGCCAAGATGGTCAAAAGGTTAACTCAGTTTGGACAAGGTATCCTAGTGGGGTCTCCCGATATACTCAAGGGACGTGGGAGCTCAAATCGATATTAGTGTTGTCTAATGCACAATCTTTCACAAGGGGCCTTCCTATATACAATCGAGCACGTGAAGTACCTTTCTATATACCTCAAGGGTACGTGAAAGGCCGTTTGATATACCAACGGTACGTGGAAGAACCGCGCTAGTCCTAGGATGTAGTGCAGACAAGTAACGATGGCTCCTACGCTTAACAACGCCCAAACATGTCTCTAGCCTATCACTCAAATTTCTATGTAAATTTTAAGCCTATAACTACCGTTAATTTTAAAGTGGACGGTTAGGTGAATGCGTAGAATTTCAACAAAAAAAGTAAAACCATGCAAATATGTATATGTAAATATTTCACTTTATTGTTCGAGGTATGCCTAACTACGGGAGGGAGAGAGAGTATTTTATTTTTGTTTTGAAAGCCAAAAATTCCCAAACAACTATTTTGAACAAATCAAATCAAAATACAGGAAACACATTCCAAACTCACTTTTCCTTTTTTGAAAGCAATCAAATGGGTAAGAGTCTCTTTTCCTAAAATAAAAACAACAAGCACTCTACATGCATATGCAATCTATTTTTTCGATTTTTCTTTGAAACATAGATAGATCTAACTTAAAACTACACTATTTTTCTTTTGATGAGACAGTACTAATTCAAGAGAGACAAAAGAACAAAGGGAACGTGAAATCTTATGAGGCTAATCAGAGATCCAGTGCCCTATGCTCAGTAAAAATAATGACCTAATCTCAACAACAAAAAATTCTTTTTAAAAGCAAAAATAAGTCCTCTATGGAAAAAAAAATGAAACTAAGATGACAATCAAGTGGTCTTTCTTTCAGTCTTTATAAATGAAACGAAAAGAGATACAACTGAAACCTAAGCTTTCAATAATTCCTTTCAGAATCACAACCAACAAGCATGAAAGCAAACGAATAATCAACAATCCTAAATTAGCTTTTGAATTCTTTCAATCAAACAAGTTTTACCACAAAAATTTCAACCATGAGCATTCAGATTCAGAAAAACAAGCCTAACAGTGCAGGGCAGAAAGCAAGCAAAACCCTACTTTTGCAAAAAATACAAAAAATCAAGTTCTGGAACAAGGCCTACCTGGCACTGTACTGGAGGGGTCTTTGACAGAGAAGTTCTGGACAAGCACCACTTCTGGATCACTGCACTCAAGCGGTGGCAACGCCTATTGCTAACAGGGTTTAGGCGGTGGCACCGCTTATTTCCTACAGCACATGCGTGGTTCCCTGAATAAATCCATAACACAAAGAGAACGAAATTTCAAGTTAAAAATTGTTCAGATCAAGACAAAAACTGATGAATTAACAATAAAATAGAGCATGTAAAGTCAAAGTAGTTCAGATATGAAATTTTTAAACCAAACTTAACTAAGTCATATGGCAGATTTGACTGAAGAGAGTTACAGACTAGAGCCTGGATTCAGACAAGTGTTCAAGGACTGAGGAAGATCAGATCAACTGAAATTTGCTTTGCTCCCCAGCAGAGTCGCCAAATTTGTTGTGAGGAATGGTTCACCTTCTGCGAACAGAACCAGTTCCTATGGTCTAAAAGGTTCATATCCAGAACAAATAAGTGAATGAAAAAGGGTGAAAACCTTCCCTGAATATTGTAAACACCTGGAATAACTCCTTGATGATGAACCTATGTTCCTGCATAACATGTCAAACAAACAAGGACATCAAAGCTACCAGAACATTATCTACACATCCATACTAGTGACTGAGGAATCCAGTAACATATACATGTGAGATCAGTACAACAAATATGTGGGACAGAAATCATCTTTGCATTAAGAAATCAATGAAAGAGCTTACAACCATGTGCCTTAGTGTTGACAAACTCCTCCATAAGACAAACATCTCATCCCCAATAGCTCCAACTTGCTCTCTTGTGCTCTCCAATGAATTGGGCCAGGTAGTCAATTCAACAGCATAACATTACCATTCAGTTTTCTCTCTTCAATTATGGGACATGAGCTTGTATTTATAGGGCTCAATGGATAGCGATAGTTGATATAATTGTGGGTGCGGTGGCCATAAGATCCTACCAAGAGGGATCTCGACTCCAACCAACCCAGATTGATAGGGATAATGTAGGACACGAGGCTTCTGTTCTAGAAGCCTCGAGAATCCTCTTTTTTTCCATTTTTACCAAGGTTACCACTTATATACCTTTATGACAGAGCGGTGAAGGGTAAGAACCGCTCCAAGAACAAAGCCCATATGTGGTGGAACTGCTTCTCTATAACAGGACTCAAGCAGTGTTGAACAAGGTACTACTCATCAACTAAAGGGAAAAAGCGGTGCTAGGGTTTTTTTATGTAAAATTGACATCCAGAGCACTGTTTCCACTCCAAGTTTGGGATTTATGGAAAATATATATGTTAGAGATATTATCACATGCCAGAGGGGTGGCTAATGGTGACGGATAACAAACTGCCGATATGTAGTTGGCCCTGCGTGGTCATGTAAATTAGTATAAATAGGAGGGATGCAATAGTTAGAAGGTTGGTCTATGTGGTTTTCGTTGATTCTGGTTCAGTTTTCAGTAGTAGTTTTATATTCAGTGGTAATCCATGGGGAGGGATGTCGTCTTATTGTAATGTCATAGCGATCAGAGAGGAGGAGACTCAGGAAGAGTATAGTAGCGATAGAGGGGCTGTTGAGCCATAGATCTGGCTGTTGTGTGAGAAAACTGCTAGGAGTAGAAGTAGAGTATAAGAGAGAACCAAAGAGCATGAGAACTATAAGTCTGAACGTAAAGACACATCTCAAGATCAATCTGCATCCCATAGACTACAAGGTACTATATCCTTTCTCATTCTAGATGAAGAGCACCTTGGTGGTTTTTCCCAGATGGGTTTCCACGTTATCTCTTGTGTTTAAAATGAATGGTTGATGTGGTGAATGTTTATGTGCTTGATTACTATTTGCTTTTGGTATAATGTTGAATGTTACTTGAATCTCTGTTATTATCCTGCAATTGGTAGATGAATGGTCAGAACGCACTATTGAAATGAACCTATATATATATATATTGGTCTGTATGATTGTTGTTTTGAATCCCGACTTAATTCGTAGAGCCAATTGATGTGAATCATCTGCGTCACACGAGTTGCGCCAGCTGTGAGGTGGAAAGGAAGGTCAAGTCGCGCGTGATGACATATGTTTGTGCTCAATTGCATAGAAATGAATCCTCTATCCATCCATCCTGCTACCTTCATTGAGCTCCTTGGCTGTGATCCAAGGGACTATACTCCCTCGACAATCATGAAAAAATGGTTCCGGTGGTCACCCATCTATGAGATATCTCGTTTGAGACTGCGCCTGCTTCATAGGTGTTGCCGATGGGGTTTTCTCTATCTGGTTGGTATCTCAAGAAGTTGTTGTATCGGCGGGCTGCGTAGAACCTGGGTCACATGAGTGGGGAAAAGTGGCCAACAATAATTCATGTCAAACTTAGAGGATAACTACAGTTTCACCTCCTTTATTATATCCATGTTAGTATCGACCAACAACGTGTTGTCGACATACATACCGCATATACAAAGTGATCACTAATTTTTTTCAAAAACACACATGATCCTCTTGACTTCTCACAAATCCAAGTTTCTAGATATACTTGTTGAACATATGATACCACATCCTAGGTGATTTCTTTATCCCATAGAGAGACTTCTCAAGATTACATAACATCTCCTTTTCTCCATTAATTATAAATCTCACAGGATGCTTCATATATATTTCTTCTTCAAGATCACCATGAATAAATGTTGTATTTACATCCATCAGTTCTACCTCAAGATCAAATGTTGTATTTAAAGACATGAGTACCCTTATGTAATTTAACTTAGCAACGAGCAAGTAAATTTCACCAAATTCAACTCCCTCGACTTTAGAATATATTATTGCTACCAGTCGATCCTTGTACTTCTCGACCTGGCCTGCTGCATTCATTTTTTTCTTAAATACCCACTTACTATTGACAAGTTCCATTCCATTTGGAAGTGCAACCAGATCCCAAGTTTCATTCTCCTTCAAGGACTCCATCTCTTCTTCCATGTCTTATTTCCATAATTTACCTTATGTCGAGTCGATTGCTTTGTGTATTGTCCTGGGATAGTCATCTATGGAAGATAACACAAAATTAGACTGAATTCAAGTGGAATATAACTTTATGGTTGTTGTGGTGCTTGATCAGAACTCCTTGTGACCAGAATCCATTGTTCCACCTTATTTTCAGATTCAGACAACTCCCTTGAATCCAAACTTTTATCATTCATTACAAACACTTTATTTTATTGTTCCTTTTCTCTTTTGACCTCTTCAATCCTACAAGTGACTCCGACTTCCCTAATTATCACATATCAACTATAAACTTCCTTCCTCATCACTGAGTTCCATAGCTTATATTATTTCAGATGCATTTGACCTTTTTACCCATTGAAGATGCATTTCTCCTACTTTCTATCGAATTTCGTTATTTTCTCCTTTGGGACATGCACAAAGGCCTATCACCCAAACACTGTGAGAATTGAAAGATAAATATTTTTTCCATCCCATGCCTTACCTGTAGTCTTGTCATCTAGAGTCGTCGATAGAGACCTATTCACCAGGTAACATGTTGTATCGATTGTTTCTACCTAAAATGTGGGTGCTACCCCTACACCACAAGGCATACTCCTTACTTTCTCCATCAATGTATTATTCATTCTTCCAGCAACTCCATTTTGTTGAGGCATGTAGGAATTTGTGTTTCGTCAAGCTATACCATGTTGTCTACAGAACCGGTCAAACAATTTTCCACACAATTTCCCTCCATTATTAGTTCTTAGCACCTTAATATTTTTACTATTCTAATTATCCACAAGATCTTTGAACTCTTAGAATTTCCTAAAAAATCATATTTCTTCCTCAGAAAATACAACCATGTCATTATTGTAAATTCTCCAGCATTCCCCCAACCCGGTTTCAACCACCATTTTCATCATTGTTTAATGCCCAGCACAATTTACTTTCAGCTGCAAATTAAGTCATTTCTCATAAACAATTTATGACTGAAACACATGAATAATTTTACTTCTTTTAATGAGCAGCAATTAAAAAACACGGTCACACATAAAAAATCAGACTCGAAAATTTTTGGTCAAATGACCCAGGAGAAACCCCAGCCTCCGGGGAAAACCTCTTCTAGAGAGAGAATTTTATTTTCTGCAATAAAATCAAAGAACAACAAAAACCAAAGATAAACTTATCTCAACCACGGTGCTCAGCAAATTGACTAAATTCAGAAATTTTACAGTCAAAATTTCTGCCAATTAGCTGCCTCAAAAATTGTGCCAAACTGACTATATGAACTGCCTCGATTTCCATTCCCACTATTGTATTGTATGGATTGCCTCGATCTTCGTGCCCATTGTATGGACTGTATGGAATTTCGTGCCCAGAAAAACTACCTCAAGAAACTTGTTGTACAAAAATGTAATTTCTGCTTATGTACGGTCTTAGGAAACGTACCCTCTGCTCTTCTCTCTCTACCTGCAATGTTTTCTCCTTATGTTCTATCCAACTCTCATAAAAAATAGAATGAGACTCTAATGCCTTCCCTTGCATTTTTGGTGTTTGAATGAGGAAGGTGAATAGTCATCTAATCCAAGGGCCCAAAATGAATTAGATGGATGGATGAGATTGAATGCACTTTTAATTCTCTCCAAAATTCATTTCACTCACCTCACTTAAATTTATCAAAAAGTCACTTTATTCTCTAATGTGAAAATTAAAACTCATCTCAAGCTATTAATTGCAAGGGTCACTTTAATTTTCCCTTTTTAATGACTTAGGAAAAATTCACTAGGGGAACACTTTCCTAGGTACAAAAAACAATACTCCCTCGAAGGTGTTCTTCACCACACCCAACTTGTCTCTGAAATGAATTAACTTGCCTCTTCCAAGAGACTTTATCATGATATCTGCAACCTTCTCATCAGTGGAAATGTACTACAACTCCACAGCTCCTCTTTGAACTTAATCCTGGATAAAATGGTATTTGATCTCAATATGTTTTGACCTATCGTGAAATACAGGATTCTCATAGAGTTGGATGCAACTCTGATTGTCACAGTAAATCATTGTAGGCCACAGCTCCTAATCAAATAAATCCACCAATAACTTGCGAAGCCATAGTGATTCACAACTATCCTGATTAGATTCCATGTACTCAGCCTCTGTAGAACTCAAAGCAACATACTTTTGCTTCTAACTGAACCACGACACTGTTGTCGAGCCCAAACTAAAACAACACCCGGAAGTGCTCTTCTGGTCTACCACACTACCTTCAAAATCTAAATCCGTGAATCCAATCAATCTAACCCCATCCGATATCCTATAACCTAGACCATAATCCACTATACCTGCAAGGTATCTCAACACATGTTTTGCGGCAACCCAATGCACCCTCCTAGGCTCCACCATGAACAGACTGAGAGTGTTCACCACAAAACACAGATGTGGCCTAGAGTTGACTAGATACATCAACTAACCTATGATCTGACGATATACATTAGAGGAAATTTCAACTCAAAATGGGCCTCCTAAGGAAAATTAATAAAATAATAGTTAAAATAATAAAATAATATTTATCAATTTTGGAGGAAGAAAAGAAAAAAACTACTTTTTTGTTCGTATTTTCGACATATCTCCCTATGTTTTTACTCAAATTTTGATTGGGAGAGCTCATTGGATGTGGAATTAAATTCTGCATCCAACGAGTACCCACTCGGCATACTTTTGATGGGCCCCGCTACCCCCAAAACAAGAAACACCTGAAAAAAGCATGATGATGACATCATCATCACATTTTTTCGGGTATTTCTTGTTTTTGGGGTAGTGGGGCCCGTCAAATGTATGCCGAATGGGTACTATTTGGATGCAGAATTTAATTCTGCATCCAACGAGCTCTCTTGATCTAAATTTGAGTAAAAACACAAGGAGATATGCCGAAAATACGAACAAAAAAGTAGTTTTTTTTATGATACCTATCCCCAAATTTATATTAAAACATTGTTTAACACATGCTCCCTTTTTTGAATTTTAAATCATTTTATTGGCTAATACATGATGACATGAAATTTGTATTATTTTTTGAAGGTTCAATTTAAATTGAAATTTCCTCTAATGAGGTGTGAATGAGGTAGGGTCCACCAACTCTCCCTCAGAAGCATGAATCTTCTTCTAGTTGGTGACCATAGGTGTAGACATCGGCCTCCAATCCTCCATCTGAAATCTCCTTAGAATATCTATTGAATACTTTCCTTGCCCCAGGAAAATATGAACAGGCTCTTGCCAAACCTCAAATCCAAAAAAATAATGCATCAACCCAATTTCATTCATCTCATACTCTAAAGCAAGATCTCTCTTGCAAACTGTAATAGGTCTCTCCTCACCTATGATAAAAAAATCATCCACATACAACAAAAGAATGAGCAGATCATCTCCAACCATGATGAAATAGAGATTTGAATCAACCTCACTCATCTAAAAACCCATCGATAGTACGTGTTAACACTAAATTTATTTTTGTCTGAATTGCTCCTATTGCCTTCAAAATTTTAAGTTCTCATGGGTGATTGAGTTGGTTTCCAAAGTTTTCTCATTAAAATATGTCCAAGTTGGCAAAGAAGAGAAGGTAAAGAAGTTTAGGGAAAAAGGACAAATGAATTTCTCACAAACTGGGCAAAATTTCTTATTAATTTTTGAAGGAAACCTAAAAAATGGGTTTTATAAAGATTTTATTTTCTTTATATTCAAAAATTAATATTTTTGAATATTTCTCCAAAGTCAAATGCCGCCTTTTATTTACCAAGCCAAAGATTAACGCAGGTTTACCCGGTAAACAAGGTTATTACCTTTATTAAGGTATAATCTAAACATTAGTGCATAAAATGATTCTATGGCTAATATAGAAAGGTAAATTCAATCAACGGGTAATATCAATTCCGGAGCTGAGAGTTGCGCGTTAATTAAAACCTAAGTGCTCAACGGAATTTAT
>LPNX010415008.1:0-36032 GCA_001517045.1 Pseudotsuga menziesii | reverse complement strand
TTCAATAATGCAGAAGCAAATCAGCCCAGAAGAGTTGCAGAAATATTTACAGTGAGAGCATTCATGAAGTTAAACAGTTCAAAGTTTAGAAGCAACGCACCATATTTTTCTGAAAAATGACTGTTTTAGTCATTTTATTCAACGAATTGTTTACAGAAAACAAAGAAGAAATTTTCAGAAACTGAAAGAGGTTTTTCATTATAACATCTTGATCTACAATAACCTCTCTCATTTTTTACTCAGGTGATACAGATTGGGAGCAGCAAAGTCATCTTCAGAGGGAAAATATTCATATTTCGAAATGACTGTTCTAGTCATCCAACAAAAATAATTGTTTAGAGAAAATGAAGATGTATTTTACAAAAATGGGAGAGGATTTTATGCAAAACGTACCTATCTACAAAAACCTTTTTCAGTTTTTTCACAGGTGCTACAGTTCAGCAGCAACAAAATTAGTTGTACAGGCCAGTTTTCAGGTTTTCCAAAAGACTATTTCAGCCATCAACTTCAAAGAATTGTTTTGGAAAAATGGGATTTAATTTGACAAAACCGAGAGAGGTTTTTATTCTTAACAGGACTATTATCAAAAACCTCCTTCATTTTTTACACAGTGATCACATTTTGGGATATTTTTAAATATCTTTACAGGTCATTTTTCCAGAAATATACAATTTTATTATATGAGTCATCAGCTTCAAAGGAATATTTCGAGGGTATTGAGATGATTCTGGAGAAATGAAGACGTGGGTTTTGTTGGAAACATGTCCAATTATAAAAACCTCTCCCAGATTCCATACAGTTGTCACCATGTGAGATATGCAGGAGAAACTTTGTTGTAATTATTTCTATTTCTAGAATTAGGGTTAGGTTTTGAATTCTAAAGTTAGGTCAAGACTTTTCTTATATAAAGGGGAATGTAATTGATTTTGGAGGGAGGATTTTCAAGAGCGGGAGGCTCTACATTGTAATGGATTCATGTTTTCAGTGAATGAATGAAATTTGCAGAGGAGGAATGTAAAATCTTTTTCATGTCAGAGATTCTTGTGCCATCTTTTCTTCAGTAAGTAATTTCTTTATGTGATTGTTTATCCTGTTTCCCACTCCATTGTGTATTTGCTTTCATTCTTGAGCATCATTTTGTATGGGCTAGAATTCATCCTGCATGCTCTAGGTCCATTGTTCAAGCATTTTTCAAAATATTTTCTTCTAAAGTCTTGCAGAATTCACCATAGTTAGGTGCTCTGTTTGATGGAATGTCTCCCTTTGTCTGCTAATCAACCTGCTAATACCTTAAGACTGAGGAAATGGTGCCTACCTTGCCTCTGTTCATAAACTTTCAAAACCTTACCTCTTGCAACCTATTTCAGATCTGATTGTTGACTCCATTGCCCAATGGTCTCCTCCATAACTGTCCTACCAAGTCTTTAAAACAAACTTGTCATATTTGTCCCATCAGAAATCTGACCTTCTGAGTGTCTTTGATTGAATATCTTGAGTATAAAACCTTTGTAAATAGTGAGAGATCCCTCTCTGGTTGTATTAGGTCAGAAATACATTCTAAAGTGGTTTTTGCTGTTACCTCGGGATCTGCCTTTTCACAACCTGGGTACATTCCGAGTGCTAACAGTACGTACGAGTCTATCTAGGAATACCAAGCTTGAGGAGCTTGCTTCGGCCCATACGAGGCTTTCTTCAGCCTACACACATGAGACTCTCTCCCATGAATCTCAAATCCCTGTGGTTGCTCCATATAAACCTCCTCCTATATGATTCCATTGAGAAATGTAGTCTTCACATCCGTCTGATGGATCTTCCAACCCATTTCTGCAACAATGGAAATCAATGATCTAATAGAAGTATAACGAGAAACCGATGAAAATTTCTCATCATAATCAGCTCCCTCTACCTGTGAGAACCCCTACGCCACAAACTAAGTCATGTATTTCTCCACACCGCCATTTGCAGCATGATTTACCTTGTAAATCCAATAAGAAGTAACCATTGACTTCCCCTCAGGTCTCGAAACAATCTCCCAAAAATCATTCTTCATGATGAAATGGTACTCTTCCATCATGGAATCTCTCCAAACATGATGCTCAGAGGCCTCCTCAAAATTAGATGGCTCTGAATCATGAAGACTAGCAACCAAGGCCATACCCAAACTATTTAGAATCACTATAGTCCTCACTGACTCCTTTGACGTTCCAAAATTCTTAGCTTCCTTCAGGGTCTCCCAAAGCTATTTAGGCTTCTTCTTCCCTGAAGCTTGATCCAAAATTGGTCTGTCATCATCTGAGGAACTCCCAGAAATAGAAGGCCGAGAAACCTATGTACCGGGAGCTTGTGAACCAACAACTGGTAAAATCTATGACTCGGTAGCTCTGTGTGGTGAACCTGTGACCTGAGAACCAAAACCTATCCCCAAAGAACCTATTGGCTAAAGCACTGAACTTGAATATCATGTGCATGTACTATGTGGTCCAGTAAGCCCAGAAACCTATGAACCTAACACTTGTACTGAAGGTACCTGTGAAGCTACTTGAGATGTGGGAACCTGCTGCTCTTCCTGCACTAACTCTCTGGACTTCCTGAAGGAGTGCTCCTCCTCAAATATCACTTCTTGCCTCACAACAACCTTCCTTAGAGAAGGAAGATAAATGTGGAAGGCCTTCGAAATCTCATCATACCCCACAAAGATGCCTCTCTTTGTTGTGGTCTCAAGATTTGTCCTCTTCTATGAAGGGACATGTGAAAATTTGGGAAAACAAATATACGAAAAATGACTCACCTTAGGCTTCTTTCCTGTGAACATCTCCTCAGGAGTCTTGTTCCCCATGTCACGATGGGGACTCTTGTGCCAAAGGTAAACAGTTGTACTACATGCCTCTACCCAAAGAAAGAAAGGAAGTGATTGATCATGTAACATGGCTCTCATTTCACCAATAATACATCGGTTCTTCATTTCTGCCACTCCATTATGCTCAGGAGTGTATGGTACTTTCAACTATATCTGAATGCCCTCCTGTGTGCAATACTCATCGAACTCCTTGGAGGTATACTCACTCCATCTAAGTGCATTAGAGGAAATTTGGGGTCTAAAATGGGCCTTATAATAAAATGAGCCAACAATAAATTCTTGTGAGTTGGAATTCAAGAACCAATAGAATTTCAATAAAATGAGTCAACCATAATGGTTGACTTGACATATTTGTCATAGAAAATGCTACTTTTTTGTTCGTATTTTCAACATATATCCCTATTCTTTTACTCAAAATTCGAACGAGAGGCCTCATTGGATGCAGAATTAAATTCTACATCCAACGAGTACCCACACTTCATACTTTTAACAGACCTCGCTATCCCAAAAACAAGAAATACTTGAAATAGCTCACAAAGCTCACTACCGCTACTATGTGTCAAAGCATGTTGGGGCTGAAACAAGATCTTGTACAGCTTCCCGCATCTGACTCCAATGGTGTAAGAGGAATATGGTTCTGCAGTATTGGGGAATACATGCACATGTCCATCTAGGAAGGACACCCCAAGTCCCCTATCCTCGATCATGGAAAGTGATATTAAGTTCTTCTTCATCCCAGTTACAAACAATACATCCCTCAAAGTCATGGGACTCATGGACTCTCTCTAAAATATAATGTTCCCATGCCCAACAGCTCTGACAACTGTGTCATCCCCCAACATGACCTCCACATCTATTCATGCCTATGAAAGCTCGGAGAACATCTCTCGAGAACATGTCCTGTGGCTCGAAGATCCACTATCAATATACCACGTGTTGGTGGTGGATGCACTAAAAGAATGGCTATTCAACAAAGAATACTCCCTCTCAATATCAATGTTTGCACTGGTGATGATGGATGCTCTCTCTCTATCAGCATGCCTAGCAAAAAGAGAAAAATCTCTCTCAAATATAGTTGTAAAATCCTCAACCTCTATTGAAGGTGATGTATGCTGCTTCTTCTTCTTCTTCGTCTTCTTCTTCTTCTGTGGAAATTGTCAAGAATAGTTCCCAAGCTTCTGACCACCAAAGCACTTTATAGTGCTCAATTCCTTCTTATGTCCATCTTGTTGCTTAGCCCCACCCTTCTTTTGGCCCTTCTTGAACTTCTTCTTTCCCTTGGAATTCAAAGCCAAATTCTCCTCATCCTCCCTGCTAATAGAATATTTTCCCAGCATAAGACCTATCTAGGTCTCCTCCTGAACAAAATCATCCCAAATCCTGTCACTGGAAGGAAAGTTCTCCCTGGCTACTATAGACTCCACAAAAACAACCCAAGGCTTTGTAACCCCATTCAAAGTTGTCAGCACTACCTTAGAACCAGGAACAACCTCCCCTGTTCCTGCAAGCCCATGTCTCACCTAAGAGATCCTAGTAAGGAAGGGAATCACTCCCTCAACATTGGCCATCTTGATACTCTTCAATTTCTCTTTCAAAACCATTTTCCTATTTTCATTTGAGATTTGAAATAAGCTGGTCAAAGCATCCCACATTTGATATGAACGAGTTTTACTAGAAATGTGTGGGAACACATGATCTTTAACTGCATCTAGAATGATCCTTCTATCCTTAACGTCCTTCTTGTTGAAGGCGGTAAGTGCTTGTGCATCGGTGGAAGTGGGAACAACAATAGTATTTGTTGTTGTATTGTTAACCACTTCATCCCATAACTCGTTTTCCTCCCATATAAGCACTAGTCTAGCTTTCCATGGAACAAAATTCCCATCCACATCAAGCCTATCCTCCAACCTAAGTCATGTTGTCATTTTCACTGCAAATTTCAAGTCTCAACAAGATGCTGCCCACTGACAAAAGAAATCACTGACAGTCCAAAAAATTTTACTGTGTAAAATTATGCTCTTTCTCTAACAAAGATCTGATACCATGTAAATTTTCCAACATTCCCTCAACCCGGTTTCAACCACTATTTTCCTCATGGTTTAATGCCCAACCCAATTTAATTTCATCTGCAAGTTAAGTCATTTCTCATAAACAATTTATCACTGAAACACGTGAATAATTTTGCTACTTTTAATGAGCAACAATTAAAAAACACAGTCACACATAAAAAAATCAGACTCAGAAATTTTTGGTCAAATGACTCAGGAAAAACCTCAACCTCCGGGAATACTTGTTCTAGAGAGAGAGAATTTTATTTTCTGCAATAAAATCAAAGTATAGGAAAAAACAGAGATAAAATTATCTCAACCACAGTGCTCAGCAAATTGACTAAATTCGGAAATTTTACAGTCAAAATTTCTTCCAATTAGCTACCTCACAAATCATGCCAAAATGACTGTATATATTGCCTCGATTCTCGTTCCCATTGTTGTATCGTACGGACTGCCTCATATTTTGTGCCCATTATATAGACTATACGAAATTTCGTTCCCAGAAGAAAGAAAATTCCTTCTTCTCGAAAATTGTGCCAAGGAAAACTGCCTCGAAAAATGTGCCTATAATTTTCCTCGAGAAACATATTGTACAAAAATGTAATTTATGTTGTTGTATGGTCTTGGGAAACATACCCTCTTCTCTTCTCTCTCTTCCTACAATGTTTTCTCCTTTTGTGCTCTCCAACTCTCATGATAAACATAATGAGACTCTAATGCCTTCCCTTTCCTTTTTGGTGGTTAAATGAGGAAGTTGAATAGTCAACTAATCCAAGGGACCAAAATTAATTAGATGGATGGATGATATTAAATTCATTTTTAATTCTCTCCAAAATTCATTTCACTCACCTCATTTAAATTTATCAAAAATGCATTTTATTTTCTAAAGCGAAAATTAAAACTCATCTCAAGTTATTAATTGCAAGGGTCACTTTAATTTTCCCCTTTTAATGACATAGGAAAAAGTCACTAGGGGAACACTTTCCTAGGTACAAGAATCAACACCCCCTATTACCGAGGAAGGTGTTATGCACCACACCCAACTTGTCTCTGAAATGAATGAACTTACCTCTTCCAAGAGACTTTGTCATGATATCTACAACCTTCTCATCAGTGGAAATGTACTGCAACTCCACATCTCCTCTCTGAACTTAATCACGGATGAAATGGTATCTGATCTCAATATGCTTTGACGTATCGTGAAATACAGGATTCTCAGAGAGCTGGATGAAACTCTGATTATCACAGTAAATCATTGTAGGCCTCGGCTCATGATCAAATAAATCCACCAATAACTTGCGAAGCCATAGTGCTTCGCAACTAGCCTGACTGGATGTCATGTACTCATACTCTGCAGAACTCAAAGAAACAAACTTTTGCTTCCAAGTGAACCATGAAACTGCTGTCGATCCCAAACTGAAACAACACCTGGAATTGCTCTTATGATCTACCACACTACCTTCCCAATCTGAGTCGGTGAAGCCAATCAATCTAACCCCATCTAATCTCCTATAATCCAGACCATAATCCACTATACCTGCAAGGTATCTCAACACATGTTTTGCGGAAACCGAGTGCACCCTCCTAGGCTCCACCATGAACTGACTGAGAGTGTTCACTACAAAACACGGATCTGGCCTAGAGTTGACCAGATACATCAACGAACCTATGAGCTGACGATATAAGGTAGGATCCACCAACTCTCCCTCAGAAGCATGAAGCTTCTTCCAATTGGTGACCATAAGTGTAGAAATCGTCCTGCAGGAAGATAAATGTGGAAGGCTTGTGAAGTCTCATCATACCCCACAAAGATTCATCTCTCTCTTGTGGCCTCAAGGTTTGTCCTATTCTCAGAAGGGACATGTGAAAAATTCATGCAACCAAATATACGAAAATGACTCACCTCAGGCTTCGTGTCTGTGAACATCTTGTTGTAGAGGAACAGAAGTATAAATGGCATCACATGTTTATTAATCATGAAAAGAATTACAAATATACCTTCTCTTCAAGTCAAATGTTATAGTTTATTTTACCACACTTAGTAGATCACATCTTTATGGCCTTCCATGTCCCTCTGCAGACTCCTTGAACCCCCTTTTCTCAAATTATACTTTGATGTCCCAAGCAATTCCCCAAAAAACACTTGTTTATGTGTATATGCAACTTTTAAAGCAATATTCGTGTGTACATGCAGCTTTTGAGCAAATACCCACATACATCGAGAAATGTGCATGAAGAGAAAAGGTTTTGGAGTTTTCCTCATAGAGTCTCGATTAACTTGACTCTTGGCCTTCCATATGCCTTGAGAATGCTCGGACGCGACCCTCCATTGCCTATTTGGAGTTCTATATATTAAGCCTCTTGGATACATTGAAGGAGGAGAATTCGGAGAGCAAGGAAACTATAGTTCATTGTTGCCTCAATTGTTTATGCTTGAGTCTGCATCCCTTTGTCCATTTGGAGCACAAAGTGTTGCTCTTCCCAAGATTGCCTTTGCTTTGTAAGCTTGCCATTGTGATGGAGGATTGAAGTGGTGGAGACCTAGGTGGACGACTCATTTTCTCCGGTTCGAAGAAGTTCCAATAGATTTTGTCACTATTCTATCTTTGTTTTATTAATAGAAATATCCATTTCATGTCCAATACATGTGCATAAATATGAATATTGTATCCATGGATGTATTTATTTTCTTGTACATGATGTTTTATATATGCTACAATAGGCCTAACACTTTGATATATAGCATGCTTGTCTTTTTTGTTGTTGTTGAGAGAGAATTGTGAATACAAGCGTGTTGGAAAAGCTCAACGGGGATCTACATCAACCATCCGAAATAAGGTACGCTTCATATCCCTTAGTGTTATATGTTTTTATTTCTCTTGCATATTGGAATGGATTGATTTTTCATGTCATTCTATATGTTGTGGTATACCCCAAGACATAGGAAGTTTCTCTCCGTAACATAATTGGTGACTCCACTGGGGAGGTTCGTTGTTTTTTCTTTGGGGATTGGGTGCACAATGTGCTTGAATTTCTCTTTATTTCTATGTTTTTTTTTCTGTTCCATAAGTATGTTTTCCCATTAGTGTCATGTTGAAGTAATTTTTATCTTGGCTTATCATCTTTCCCCCTCTTTCTTCTTGTACGCAAGTTTTTGCTTCACAATTGCGTATACACGTGGGTTTCTCCTGAATAGCGCATATACACGCAGCTTTTCTGTGAACAGTCGCATATGCCTCTGTTTTGAGTTTAATTTGGATGATTGAGAGTTGTTGGGTGAATTCTGAATGTTGTTGAGTCTTCATTGATATTATTGGTGTATGTATACAGCCTATGTTTTTTACTATAGACCCTTCTCATTTTATTTTTAAGTAGATATTGTTCTTGTCATTTTATTTCCTTCTTTTTGTTTTGGTATTAGTGCATTAGATTTATTTTATCTTGGTTCCTTGCTTGGTTGTTGTCTGTGAGTGGTTGCAGGGTCTGAGAGTTGTATATTCTTTTGTTTCTTTTACATATCATTTACTTCAAAAATAAAATAAAATAATTTATTTGTGGCATATTTATGCATTTTTTCATTTTGCACTTGCATGGTATTTGCATTAGGTTTTCTTACTGAAGTTATAGTCATGTTTTCATATAGGAATGGTTGCATTATCATTTGAAGGAAAAATATGCATCTCATGTAGTGGCATACCTCATTTTCTCATTTAGACAAAATTTCACTTGGCATTGTTTGTTAGGTGTGCACGTTTACTTTCACTACTGAGTCATAACATCATTGGTTGCACGGTCATTCCCTTTGAGTAATCACAACCACTAAAATCAACGCTTAATTTAAAATGAATTACACATTTTTATTTGAGAGGGTGCATCAACAAGATTAGGTTTTAGAGACTTGGAATAGTTCATTGTGAGTAAATTCTCCAAGACTACTAAACAAAACATGTAGGTGACTGTCTAAGTGAGAGAGAGAAATCCTTGGTATAATTAGTGTTCTCAGGAGGCTCCTCTTACACAGGAGTTAAGCATGAGCTAGCGTACACGTTTGTGGTTGGGATAGCCCATGGCCACTCTCTGTGTAGCACCGGAGATATTTCCAGGATCTTATTCATATATGGGGGCTTTTGAGGTACTTGTTGGTGCTTTCGAGCTTTGGGCTTTGTTACCCTTCCCATACGGTATATCTTGCGTGTGAGCGTCTGCATGAGCATTAGTTATATTTGGGTGACCTTAGTTTCCCTACCTAGGTATAATAGGGGGTACTTGCAGAGGTTATTCGGTGAGTGTCCTGGCCAGGTAGGGGTCGAAAAGAACAGCTGCTTTATGCGTTGAAGCTGAGGGCCACAATAATTGGTTACACACCTCCGCTTATAGTGTATGGGAGTCTTAGCCTCTCCTAGGGGATGCATACCTGCTGCATTCGGGAGCTCAGTTATCCTCCCCTTGGCTTGCTTGCATTTTGGCTATAGAATTTCTTAGGAGAGTGCTCTGTGTACGTTATATTTCTATAGGGTTCGTAATTAGTTTGAGTCTCTTTATTTTTGTTAAGTAATAGTGGATATGAGAGCATAATTTTGTCATTCTCTACGTTTAGCAGGTCTTCCACCTTCTACATCTCCTCCTCCTTCACAGAAGAGAACCATACATTCTGGGCGAACTGATACTCACTTTGATTCACACACCAATCTCACTATGAGTCATACATCTAAGATCCCAGAGAATCCCCCTTCTCCACTCCCCCAGGGGGAAGAACATACCTGAGAGTTTATATGGGACTCCAGAAGAACACGATCACTTTGCGGTTGGGATGTCACATAATGTACTATCATAGTTTCCATACTACGTAAACACAAACCATTGATATTCTTCACATAGGTTGAGCGGTGAGACTCATTCGATACCCTCTAGCACTGGCCCATTTAAATTTTGCATGCCAGACCTTCTTGAGACCAGTTCATCATTTAATGTTAGATATGTTGTTGACCCTGGTTCTACACCTAGAGTCACTGCCATTCCTTTCCAAGCGGATAGGTTTGGTAGTATTCATATTGCACCTTCCACCCCTGCAGTGGGAGTATCTTCATACACGCAACCTAGGCCTAATACTAGTGTTCATGTTCGCGAAAGTGACCCTATACATGTTAACATTGGAAACAAAAGTTATATCCCATCCCATGTTCCATCGTCTTCGGTACCTATTCCTTCAAATGCATTTCTAGTGACGCGTCCTCCCCATAGCTCACATGGTCCTTCTGGCCAGAGTACTACCGCTAGCAATGTTGTTCCTGCATCTGCTCACACCATAGTGTCACAAGGCTATGTGCCTCCTTACGTGTCGGTAGGGTATGTACCACCTTATATTCCACCTTATGTACCACCTTATGGCTCTGAGACTCAACCTGTTTATCAGTCTTACAACTATGACTTCATATCACCCCAGTCTCAAGGTATTCTGAATTACAATATTCCCATGTACCCTTTTATGGGTCAAACGGGAGGAGGCTATTATCTCACTGTCCAAGGCCATGGTGTTTCCAACAATAAAACCTACATGAACCAGTCTTATCAGGGAGCATGGAACTATATGGCTCAACCTACTCTCCCTTTCCTAGCGATGTTAAATTTTCCTAACTTATCGAGATTGACCAATGATCCAGTATCTCATGATCTGACATGGCCGATTGTTCCCACCAAGCTTCCTTCGGACATTCCAAAAATTGAAGTTAATACTTGTGAGGACCTTGGTGAGAATATTACAACTTTCCACCTATGGTGCTCTTCGAATTCATTGAATCATGATTCGGTTCATTTATGACTATTTCAACGCACCCTCATGGGTCATGCGGAGAAGTGGTATATAGAGTTGTCTGGGGGCACATATCGAACGTTTAATGACTTAGCCATGACCTTTCTTAAACACTTTCAGCTACTTGTGCATTATGATGCCAGTATTGAGCTCTTGTCGACATTTCGATAAGATAAAGCCACCCATATTTCTAATCATATTCAAGAGTGGTGTAGACAGAAGCAGTTGAGTAAGGCTCAAATCCCACCAGAGTTTCTTTTGGAGTGGTTCCTCAAATCCTTGTTTCCATATATAACGAAGGATGCTTCCACATCCGGAGTTATGAATGACGAACAGGTTATATTTTGAGCTCAACAATTAGACTGTATGCTTATCCTAAGCTCTTATATGATATTATTTTGAATGCATTGCGGTCCAATTTTGACCCTAACTTCAAACCTGGGCCACATGTTGATGTCATTGTTGGCTCTGTGAGTGCTAAACCTGCAGACTCGGTTACAAATCAAATGAAAAGTTTGTCTATTAACCAGCCTACGTCGGTACAAGCTACTGATTCGCCTCACCCCACTTAAATGATGGATGTACATTATGTGCAATCGTCGAACCAGAAGGGAAACCAACAGCCCGGAAGGAATGAGAAAAAAGGAAGAAACAATCGTAAGGGTGGGAATAGGAACGGAAATGCTAATGATGACAAGAACGATAATAATGTTGGGGCGGGGGGGGACTCTAAACATAAGGTCAAGTCCCCCTGCAAGCTTTGCAAGGTAGGTCACCTCACTCACTTGTGCCCTCGTATGGAAGATGGCTCGAAATTCATCGCACAGAGCCCACCTGTGTTGACGGATCCTTTACCGCAAAATCAAAATATGAATTCGAGAACCGTGGACTCTGGAAGTGATTCTGGTGGGATTCAAAACCAAGTGAACACTGCAATTTCCCATGGTTGCATCAACATGATGTCTACTGAAAAATTTGTGACGCGAGCTAAACATTATGGTTCATCACAACCTGGCCTTGGGAAAGAACCTGCTCCACCTGAGGCCCCGTTGCGTATTGATAAACCTAGAGGCTCCACCTTGCATTCCTAAGGGAGTCTTAAAGCATTCAAGACACAATCCTAATGCTCGAGCTTCCCAAAACTATTCCATTGTCAAGGATTTGGGCTAGACTCCTTGTGCGATGTCTGCTTTAGAAGTTATTCATACTTGTCCTTCACATAGAAAATCCTTGTTGTCTGCCCTTGGGGTGGTTGATTCAAACCCTTTCTCGGTGATTAAATTTGAAACTCATGAAATCATGCCTCTCTTTCCTTACTATGTGTCTCTCTTAGTGCACATAGAGTGTATGAACAACACCATCAAGCGCACAGTGATTAATGAAGGCATTGTGGCTTCTATGATGTCTTTAGCCTATTGGAAGGGCTTAGGTTCTCCTACGTTATCAAAATATGGAACCATGTTGACTGCTTTTGATGGGAGATATTTTTGGCCGCATGGTATACTTCCTTCTCTTGAGGTTCAATTGGGAGGGAACACCGTGATGATCGAGGTTGAGGTGGTTGATGCGCCCCTCGACTATAACCTTTTGTTGGGTCGTAACTAGATTTATAATATGAAAGGGGTCACGTCATCCCTCTTTCAAGTGATTTATTTTCCATTTGTAGGGAGGATTGTTACAGTCGATCTGAAATATTTTGATAATTCTGGTACGCAATCATCGTTGGGAGCTATGATCTCGGTCATTGATCATTCTCAATCGGCAACTGAGAATGTTGGGGTGGGAATGTATCCATCATTTATGGGAACTTTCAACTGTCCCGCACCAATTCTTATGATAGGTTCCAACCTTGGTAGAGATTCATCATTATTGATTTTAGTTCCATTTCTCACTTCGCATTTGGAAGATCCTTGGACTCTTCCTTCTCCGAGCACTTTCGATGAAGACCCTAGACCTGCCACAATGGACATGGCGTTATCTACATCATTGGTAGCTTATCAAGCTAATCTTGGTCCTGTTGTAGATCCTAGTCCTTCCTCTTCGTGGATGGAGGAGGAGGACCCTTATGCACTGCCTACTTGGGAGGTTACGTCATCTCACTCGCACAAATACTTCGATGACATTTTTCCAATGGATCAAGCTATTCTCGAAGCTATGTATTATGTAGAGCAACCTTGGGGAGAGTTACATCATAGATCTTACTTTCTTCCTGAGCTTGAATGTATGGAGTGTGATGATTATAGGGCGATCCTTAGTGAGAAATTTGGTATGCCCGTGATCCCACTAGGAGATCCTAGTAATTTTCCGAAGGGAACATGGCTATTTTGTCACCAACCATACCTATCAACATTTATCGAACTCCTGGCAAGATGGAGAATGTGTACATTGGGGCAGATTGTTCCCCCGACGAGATTGAAACGTACACCAATCCTTTTAAATAATTTTGAGATGTGTTTTCTTGGTCATATGAGGAAATTCTAGGGATAGACCCTCGTATTGTTAAACATGAGATTAAAACCTATCTGGATTCTAGACCTGTTCAACAACATTTGCGTGCGATGAATACTAGGAAAGCACCCGCAATTAAGGCATAGATAGAGAATTTGTTTAAGGTTGGATTCATCTATCTCATTCCCTTGACTTAATGGGTGTCCAATGTCATTCTATTTGACAAGAAATAGGGAACTATCTGTGTATGCACTAATTTTAGAGACCTGAACTGAGCATGTTCTAAGGATAACTTCCCCACACCATTTATTGATCAGATTTTGGATGAGTGTGCGGGAAGCGAGGTGTTCTCGTTTATGGATGGATTTTCAGGGTATGATCATATTCATATCAAACCCAAGGATCAACATAAAATGAATTTCATTTTCCCTTGGTGTAAGTTTGCATATCAAAAAATTCCTTTCGGCCTTAAAACATTGGAGCGACTTTTCAACAGGCTATGACCTCAAGCACATAATTGAAGTGTATCTTGATGATTTAGCTGCTCACTCTCATTTGAGAGTAAATCATCTTGACCATCTACGCTTGGTTTTTGAAAGATGTCATCATTATAAAATTCTCTTAAATCCTCAAAATTGCATCTTTTGCATGAGAGTAGGTCACTTACTAGGGTTTATCATTTCCAAGGAGGAAATTAGGGTTGACCCTTTAAAGGTTGAGGAAATACTTCAATTGTCTCCCCTGCGTAATATTATACATCTTCATATTTTTCAAGGGGTGGCAAACTTCTTGCGGAGATTCGTTGTCAATTTTTCCAATTTGACTAAGGGTTTCATGCGCTTATTGAAAAAAGACACACCTTTTATCTGGGATGAGCGAGCCCAGGATTCTTTTGATGCTTTGAAGAAGTCCTTGGCATTGGCCCTCGTGCTTAGTCCACTTGGCTATAACCGCTATTTTTTGATACATGTGATCACGTCTCAGGAGATGATTGGTATGGTCTTGGTTCAAGAGGATGAGGAGCTTCAGAAGCATGTCATCTATTAGCTTAGCCAAAATATTATTGATGCAAAACTTCTTTATACTCGTGTCGAGAAGCTAGCCCTAGATACCATCCATGCGGTCCAACATTTAAGGCATTACATACTCCTTCGCCAAACTTTGGTTGTGGCTCACATTAATCCATTTCAATTTGTCCTCACCAGACGGATGACAGGGGGGAAATACAATAAATGGATTGTGATTTTGCAAGAATTCGATCTCGATTTTGTTTCGGCAAAGTCGAAGAAATCGTTGATTTTTGCGGAGCTCATATTAGACTTTCCTAGTTTGGATGAAGGGGAGATTCATAAAGACTCTTTCATTGATGAGAATATTTTTCTCATTTTGACTACGGACCCATGGTAAGGGGATATTATCTTCTATTTGCAAACTGAAGGTTCCTTCTCACCTCTCACGAGATGAGCATCGATGTTTACGTCATGTAGCTAAGAATTACCTCATCATTGGTGACACTTTGTATCATCATGGGGTTGATTCCACTTTGCGTCAATGCTTGGCTCACAAAGAGGCTACTGAGGGGAATGTGGTGGTCATTTATCTTGGATTTATACAGCTCAAAATATTTTGAGAGAAGGTTATTTTTGGTCGTCGATCTTCAAGGATTGTGTTAATGTGTTCAAGTGGTGCCACCCTTGCTAGGTGTTTGCATGGAACATGCGCTCGCATCCTTCCTTGTTACATCTTATTATCACCATTGGTCCCTTCACCAAGTGGGGGGTTGATTCTATGGATTGCAACCCAGCATCGATTGGGGGGAATCATCAAATCATAGTGGTTGTTGATTATTTCATGAAATGGGAAGAGGCTATACCCACTATCAAAGCTGGTGGTGAGACAGATGTTCACTTCATATTCAAACATATTATCACCCAGTTTGGTATCCCGAGAGAGCTTGTCACTGACCATGGCAGGAACTTTCAAAATAAGATGATGGTTGAGTCATCTTTGAAGTTAGGATATAAGCAAGAGCATTCATCTTCTTACTATCCTCAAGTGAATGGACAGGTTGAAGCTGTGAATAAGTCCCTTAATTCCATTCTCCAAATAACCATCACACAGAGCAAGACCAATTGGCATATCATGTTATATCATGTTTTGTGGGCTTACCGAACCACAGTTAATACTACCACTAGTTTTTTCCCATATCAACTAGTGCATGGGGTGGAGTCAATTTTAACGATTGAATGTGAAATCCCTTCTTTGAATCTAGTCGTAGACCTTTTTCCAGAGACTTTTTCATTAGAAGAACATCTGGTCCACTTAGAGAAACTTGATGAGCAACGTCGAGATTCCTTGGCAGCTCTTGAGGTGAAAAATTGTCGTGTTAAAGCCCATTACAATACGTTTCTCCGTCCCTGGAAGTTTAGTGAAGGTGACTTGGTCCTCTTATATGATCAAGATAGTGAACCGTTATGGGAGGGAAAGTTCAAACCTATGTGGCATGGGCCTTATGTGGTCAAGCGAGTGTTATAGAAAGGTGCTTATGAGCTAGTATATTATGAGGGGACATCCTTGGCGGAGCCTAGAAATGGGATCTATCTCAAATGATACTATGTGTAATTCTCAGCCAAGCCTGATACTTTGTATATTATTGTACAGTTGCAAAGTTTAGTTTTGGTCTTCTTGTGGTGATCGAGTTTATTGACTTGATTCTGTTTGTTGTGGCATATGTTGACAGCGTATTCAATATATGTAGGATACGCTGAGGGTGCCAGCTGCCACACCCAAAACTTAGCTTCCGTTGCTTGGGTGATTTATACTCATATAGATAAAGTTTTGTCTTCAGGAGGTGTATGTCTCTGGCCTTCATCGAACAATATTTTTGAATATAGTGTCGTGATTGAGTTATTACATGATGCCATATCTCATGGTATTTGGTCTCTTGAGGTATGTCTTGACTCGTAGTTAGTGGTCTTACAGTCAAATGGTGTGTATCGTATTATAGATCCGAATTTATTACAAAGATTCTTGCATGTAAGGTTGTTAGAACAGTAATTTGAGAACATTACATACATTCACATTCCAAGAAATTACAATCATGTTGTTGATTCATATGCAAATTACGTACTATATTGGCATTTGATACACAGACAATGAAGCATTCACATCGCATTCACACATGTAAATATAAATAACCGATCATCATAAGTATTTTTCATTCAAAATGTAGTCCAAAAAGTGGTGCCATAATACAAAATGTCATGATACAGAAATGGGGCTTCCAAGACACCAAAATATACTACATGTTCAGTACAACAAAAACTGCATCTAGGCCTCTAAGCATGCGGTGTAATGTCCCCTTTTTTGAATTTTATTAAAATGCCCAATTTTCCAATTTTTTCACAATTTTGGCTCTTGACTAGTTTTAGTGTCTTGGTCTCCAAATCAGCCCAATTGCTCCAAAATATTCAGAGAATGTGTATTACTGATATAATAACTTAATTATTATGTTCATGGATGTATTATGGTCCTCCAATCGGTTCTAGAAGTCTATATCAAATTCTGAATAAGATAGATGAATTTACTAGCAATTTTGGGGCTCAAATCCCTCCCGAGTAATTTCCGGAATGGCTTCCCAAATGTACATAAACTCACTAAAATTATCAAATTGAAGCAGGTTATGTGTAGAATACATTATCAGAGACTCATATGCATAACCAATCGAACTCTAATGGCTGTTATCACTTCCTTCAATCAGATATAAAAAACTAGTTTTGGACCCTTGGGGAAATGAGATGTAGTTTGCCCCAAATGCTATGAAATTCGACCCAATGGAAACAAATTCTCATTTACAGACCATGAAACCCATAATATAGTTTAATTAAAGTTCATTCATCCATAAATCATCAATTTTGCACACATATATTCGATTCCATCAAGATTGCAAGAGTTTACAACAAGGTATTGGAGAAATGGCACTGTTTCTTCAATATTGGACAATAATACATGAGATGTCTTGGATTTTCGACCTGAGAGATTTCTTAAATTAAATAAAATATCATTTACATCATAATACAAAATACTGTACCAATATAAGTTCCCTCAAAGAGATGAATAGCTCACCAGGTGCGCCTCACTCCATAGAGCTGAAATAAGGAGAGAAAACTTGAGATGAATGGAAGAACAAGCTGGTATTGATATTTCCATGAAATTCCTGTAGCTTACACCTGAAAATAATACTCTGTTAAATATCCATGAAATACCTAAGTGGATTTTCCAAACACCAACTAGGATGGGAATCTTTCACCCTCGAAATTGGCTTAAGCAAGAAAACTAGTCAT
Source organism: Pseudotsuga menziesii (assembly GCA_001517045.1). NCBI lineage: Eukaryota > Viridiplantae > Streptophyta > Pinopsida > Pinales > Pinaceae > Pseudotsuga > Pseudotsuga menziesii. Next base: position 18,524 of record LPNX010415008.1, on the reverse strand, counting down.
CCACTAGCTCTCACAATTCACAAATGACAATTTCACAAATGAGAAAAAAGCTTATTCTCATGGATGATCCCTATATTTTATAAAAATTATTAGTCTTCTAAGGTTCCAAATCCATCCATAAACCAAATCCAAGTCGAATTGGTGTGGCTGCTCATGCTATGCCATGTGGCCTCTCTCTTCATCTTCCCTCTTCTCCCAAATTTGTGTAGGAGCCTCTTGGCCTTCTCCAATTCCCAAATTCAACCTCTAAGATGCTCTATTCAGTCCTTACATGTCATTATGTCAGTACGTCAACCTTCATATCTGACTTGTGTCATAACTTTCATAGAATCTCCATCATTGGTGTCATAGATGTCATAAATGTAAGGGGAATCTAGCCAAGTGTCCATGAAACTCCCATTTGGCTCTTTCTCTCCCATGTAAGTTACAATTCATCCCAAATTATACCTATGAAGTATATGTACAAGTATATTAACCTCATAATCCATCCCAAAACATTCCCATAGATTCGAAATTACTAGAGGAGGATGTCATTTAACATAGGAATTCTAGCTTGAGTGCGCCCCATAGTCTCCATGTGTATCCATTCTCCATAGCCATTTCAATTTTATCTTGTATTTATTTAATAAGATAAATTATTAAATATTTATCCTCTTCTAATTTCTAAACATCATTTATTATCCCCCTTATTCCAAATCTCAAAGCTTTCACCCCCAACCTAGGAAACTAGTGATTTTCCTCCTTGGCAATTATTTGACTTTTAGCATCCCTTTGACAACTTTCATGAATATGGAAAATTTGATTTGGCCATTTTCACCCAATGAAAAATTTGGGACATTACATGTGGAGCAGGGTTCTAATCATGATAACACACTACAGCTCTAGCTGGTCGTCTGAATAGTCAAACCCATGCGCGTTGTACACCCACCACCTGTTGCTACATAGCCTCAGTCAAGTCCTCGACTTATGCCATGGGCACTCTGTGTGTCAGTCGGATAAATTTTGTGTGAATGTTTTGGATCGTACTCTCCACATCCACACCCATGATCTCATCACCTCTCCCCCTTCAACAATGTCAAGGGAATCTATCTGGACGTCTAGGTCCAACATCTGCGTATGCATGACCATATCAATATATGTCACCACACAAAAACATGTATTTTTTATTTCACTATATCAAAAAACACAAAAACAATTAAATAATTCAAAAACAAAATAGATTCGGTATTGTTACCTATATCACCATATGCGGATCCCTATGGAATAGGCATGTCAGGATCACCACAGAAGTCTATCCCCTCATAGGGGTAGTCATCTATAGCTATGAATTGTCTGCATCACCAGAGGAAAAAGTTGGTTGGGTAGGGCGTTTCCACTCGCCCTCCTCCTAGCCTTCACATCACATTCACCCAGTGTAGTTGATCTAGATCCTGAGCACTATGAGGAGTGATATCCACTCTTGTGCTTAGTCTCGATACACGCTCAAAGAAGAAAGTACTCAATATGTTTGCAAAACCAAGGTTTCACGTTCTACCCATCTTGTAGTCTAATAATTGTTGTTTCATGTTACCCAACAACGAGGTACTCTAGTCATAGATGGTGGGACTCATGCACTCCACTGCATAGAACATCAATGGCATGGAAGCCTAGTGGAGGGATGCCAATCCCGCAATCCTGCCTAGTGCTACTAGTATGGCCTTGAGGCCAAGGTTCTGGATCGAGTTTGTTGGGATCTGACTCTCAACCTTTTATGTGTCTGGGAGGCAGTAACTTGCAATGTACTCTTGAATTGGGAGGCCACCTCCAACCCCATGAGCTCATAGATTGACTACCTCCCCTCTGCGGTATAGTTTGGTAATAAATTAAATATCATGAACCTCAATGCTAAGGGGCATCCCGTCAATCAAGAAGGTTTCTGTATCTGGATCCCAGTCATCCACCAGCATTTGGAGTAGTCTTTGCTTGACTCTTAAGCTACCAATATGCCAAACTTTATATGACCCGCATGCACTCAAAGCTTGTTGGGCCATTAGATCACCTTACACAACCCTATGCACATCTTCATGCTCGCATTCACGCAATTCTAGAACCATCCTGTACAAAAATTTGAGCGTTTCATAAGTTTTCACCTTAGAAATTGGTAAACGCTGCATTATACACGACTGTTCTTCAAACAGCTGCATATATATGAGGAAATAGAAGGATTTTTCGTGTCTATTAATCCCTATACGTGGAAATCGAAGGATTTTTTGCATATATCAAGCCCTATATGCGGAAATCAAGTGATTTTCCGCGTGGGCCAAAAACGCCAATTTTGGGGTGTCCCAAAAATAAAATTCAACCATTGAAAATTAAAATAAAAGCATTAAAATAAAAGAGGATGGCATGAAGAATTACCAAATCCAGACGGTTCTTGATTCCGTGGATCGTAGCTCCCAGAATAAGAATTTCAATTTTGTGAGTCAAAAGCACTATGTGTGGTAAAAATTCCAAATGTTATGGTAAAAAAGATTTTTTTACTATTTTATAGAAAAAATTTGAAATTTGTACCCACCTTTCTATAGTTTGGACCCCTATTGACTATTTTTGGATTGTTTAGCCTAATGTTGTGGTGTAGGGACCTGATTTGAGCGTACTTTAACCAATACTTTGACCTGTTCGTATCTATTAGAGGTATAATTTCGAACTGGCTTATAGGTTAGGACTCCACATCCACTTGCAGTATGTGTTTCCTTATGACCATTTCACCTTTAATCTAGGTACGAACCCACTTAGTAGTGTCACGGAACCTTCATACTGCTATTAGAAGTGGCATTATGTAAGTGGTAGAGCTTTCTTATACATGGGTGCCCTAGATAGATACCATTTTTCAATTTGGTACCCATGATGAGATTTCTCCTTTAGGTTTGGGAGTCCCTTATAGTCCTGCCATGTTCTTGAGCAAGAGCTTCATACTCCTCTTGAACATTATGTTGTCCATCGCCCACATGGACTCCCTTGTATATCAAGTTGTGATTGCATTTCATGCATTTTAATTTCCTTATTGAGCTTTATGTCGGCTCCACACTTCAGATTTATAAGCCATGTAGCCTGATCTTATCTCAATCCTAGCTAACCATATCCTTTTACATATCCTTTGCATCTTGATCATCCCTTACCGAGAGGAGACCTTTCCACAAGTGTCCTCATCCTGCACACACTTCCTTTCATTGAGCATAGGTATGTTCCACTACTTGGAACTAGTTTGCTTTCCCGCGTCACTCTTCTCCTCCTAGTTGTATACTATAAGAACTTTTATTCTTTTTCAAGCTTTTCAAATCTGAAAAAAGTCCAAAAAATAAAAATATAAACATAAAAAGTCGGATGGGAAATGATATTATATTTGGCATTTGTTGAGTCATGTCTCCTTCGAACAGAACACTGTATATCACATCCATTGGTTGGGTTGTTAGTATGAATTTAGGAGCTATACTTGTTACTCTGTGTTTTCTCCACCCACTGGTTATGCTTCCAGTCCATATGGAGCCCATGTCAATGCCTCCTGTGTCACAGATATTTCCCAGCTTGCATGTCAAGTCTATGCTTCCTATATTTGGTCACCATTTTCCTTATGCTCTTGTTCGAAGGAAGTTTTATCCTGAGTCGACCATTCCTTAGTTATCTTGACTTTGCATGTCATCTATTCCCGATACAGTTACTAGTTCATGCACATATTGCTCGTTTGAGTTCTTCCACCTTATCCAGCGTTGTTGAGTACCTCATGTTACTTGATGGGGGATTCCCTAATTCCCTCCTTTCAGCGGATTCCATTCCATCGACTTCAAATCATTTATTCTGGAATAGGATTCTAGAGTCCATTTGATTTCCTTGAGACTTACAGTCATCAGTGGTAGGTTCTCTTGCCATCGACAATTTTGGGAATACATCAATGTCCCCTTATTAGTGGATTCTTTCAAGTGTTTGACCTCAACATATCTATTCACACTTGTTAGATTTCATGTACCTTGATTCCCATTATCATTATCATTGGGATATCTCTCATCTAGTAATGGTATACATCAATGATTGGTAATTAGATGATGCACCATCATGTTTGACATAGACACCTTTATTCACTTAATGGGACATGTACTCGTAGTGGTGTGCATAGAAGACCTCCAAGATTGGTGGCATTTCACATATTCTACCTCCTTAATAATGCCAATATTCATGAGATGTCAGCTCTCATGACCAGATTCCAGTGTATTACCAGATATCTTCATCCAATATGGAGATCTTGTTCATTGTATAATGTACGTGGCAATGACCACAAATGACATTTGTATATCATGCATATTCATGGCCATTGTACTCATATGTATTCGAGACTACTACATGTATATTTGCAGTCACATGCAGATATTCATCATAGTATTGTACTGATGAGTGGTTGGTTCTTCCACTTGGGTCTTCATTACTCCACTTATGGGATGGATATAATGTATTTTGGCCATCATATTACCCCGATGACCTCACACATTAGGAGGGATCTATTATAGTTGATTTTACCACACTTGGTAGATCACATATTGATGGCCTTCCATGTCCCTCTATAGACTTTTTGAACTCCCTTTGCTCAAATTATACTTTGATGTCCCAAGAAAGTCCCCAAAAAACACGTGTTTATGTGTATATGCGACTTTTAAAGCAATATATGCATGTACACGCAGATTTTGAGCCAATACCCGTGTACATCGGGAAATGTACATGAAGACAAAAAAATTTGGATTTTTCCTCATAGAGTCCCGAATAACTTGACTCTTGGCCTTCCATATGCCTTGAGAATGCTCGAACTCGACCCTCCATTTCCTATTTGGAGTGTTATATATTGAACCTCTTGGATACATTGAATGAGGAGAATTTGGAGAGCAAGGAAACTATAGTTCATTGTTGCCTCACTTGTTTATGATTGAGTTTGCATCCCTTTGTCCCTTTGGAGCACATAGTGTTGCTCTTCCCAAGCTTGTCTTTTCTTTGTAATCTTTCCATTATGACGGAGGATTTAAGTGGTGGAGGACTCAGTTTCTCCAGTTTGAAGAAATTCCGACATATTTTGTCATTGTTCTATCTCGGTTTTATTAATAGAAATATCAATTTCCTGTCCAATACATGTGCATAAATATGAATATTGTATCCATGGTTGTATTTATTCTCTTATACATGATGCTTTATATATGCTAGAGTAGGCCTAACACTTTGATATATAGCATGATTGTCTTGTTTGTTGTTGTTGAGAGTGAATTGTGAATACAAGGATGTTGGAAAATATCAATGGGGATCTACATCAACCATCCGAAATAAGGTACGCTTCATATCCCTTAGTGTTAGATGTTTTTATCTCTCTTGCATATTGGAATGGATTGATCTCTTGCATAACATCAAGCACCTCATGAAACCTTGATATGGTCTTGTTGCTTCTCTTCTCCAAGGAACTCAGCCTCCAATCTTTGTAATATAAGGAGATGTCTTCTAGGGAAAAGGTGGGGGGAATGAGAGTCCCAACTCCTCTAGAATAACAATGCAATGATTCAAGTCCCTTCTCAAGACCTCTATACCTCTATTTATACCTTTCTGAAGAGATAGGGTTGATGAAATTTTCATTGATGCCAACATGGACTTGCAGTGGCCCCATAGGATGTCATTGATGCCAACAAGTCCCACCCATAGAGCCTTGACCCCTTACAGAGTGGGTTTACACCTTGCAGTGTCTTGGATCCCAAACAGAGTGGGTTTGTGCCTTGAAGCACCTTGTACCCAGTTGACAAGGTCCTTGTACCCACAACGGTGGATCTTGAAGCCACCACTTTGCTAAAGATGTTGAAGACCCTGCTAATGATGCTAAAGACCCTAGAGATGGTCATAAAGCCTTGGCAGATGATGAAGAAGCCCTAAATTGCTTGGAGAATCATTAATGACCCATTCTGTGGTCATTCATGCTATGATGGTGTCATGGTACCCTAAGAGAAGGACTGGCAACCCCACAGGTGATGCCATGATGGACCCTGACCCTTGGAGGTCCTCTTGCATGGTTAAGATGGTTGAAGAAGCCAGCTATGAAGCTTCTTACTTGGTGAAGAAACCTTGAATAAGTGCTTGGACCCACAAGTTGGTCATAGTGTGTTGAAGCCCACAAAATTTTGAAGAAGCCCTCATACTTGCATGGAGATGATGGTCCTCTTGCATACGGGTCACTTGTGTGTTGATGGGGCATCGAAACCCTTGAAGATTGTTTGCACCCTTCATCTTGGGTTTTGAGGAACATGAAACTTAGTGGCTTGATGCACCCTTGATCATGGTATCTTTTGATGACCTTTGAAAGATGATTGTAATGCTTGAACCCTTAAAGTGAAATCATTTGACATTTCTTTCACAAGAAGCCTTCAACGTGTTAATGGAGCCCTTTGACTTTGTAATGACATAAAGCCCCTGTTGATTGAATGTTGGATAAAGCCCACAAGCAAAGTTGGTTGTGATTGAAAGCCTTAAGGGCAAGGGTCCAAAGCCCTTACAATATGCAAAAGGGTCAACCCAACTCAATAAAAGGGAATCTAGACCAACTAAGGAAGTCGGCTCAGCCTAAATAAAAATATATTTATATTTCGAGACGGCTCCAAATAATAATAATAATAATAATTTATTATTGTGACAAGTCGGCTCATGAAAAATCAGTATAAATAAGAGGCAAATGACCTCATTTTTTGTAGTGAAAATTTCGGACAGCTCTGTGATTTTCGGGAGTTGACTGAGGCAAATTTCAGAGGTGCAGCACTATGGAAATTTCGGACTGTCTACTGAGGCAATTTCGTGGAGCAGCAGCACTATGGAAATTTTGGACTGTCCACTGAGGCAGTTTCGAGGGTTACAGCAGTCTGAATTTCGGGCTGCTTTACTGAGGAAAATTTCAGGTGGTAGCAGCCTAGTGACTGAGGAAATTTTGGGTGCAGCAGTGGACTGAAATTTTGGAGGTTGCAGCAGAGAAGTGTTATCTTGTTCCTTTTTAGAAGTCTCTCGGTGGTGCATCCTTTGTAGCAGCAGCAGATTTTTTAGCAGTCCTTTTTGGAGCAACTGTCTCTACCCAAATTTGCAGACTGAGGCTCAAAATTGCTGACCTAAAATTGCAGATTGAGGCAGCCCTAATTCTCACAGAGATTTTCCTTTTTGGGTGTTTTTCTTCCACTTTACCAGCTCACGAATTTTTAAGAAAAACAGTCCTATTCTACTCAGCCTAAACAGTCCAATTGCAGAGAAGAAGAAAGCCCTAATTTTCATACATTTACAGTCCGAATTTTGATCAGTGATTTGCTTCCCTCTTTCTTCCAAGGTTTCATATTGACCTAGTTTTGGAATGTATCCTAACTGTTGGTGAACAGCAGCAATAAATACTCTTTTGGGGCAGCAGCTAGAATTTTCAGCAGCAGTGATCAAAGCTTTTTTTTTTAAATGTCTCCACAGTCTTGAATTTTGTGGTAAGAAGCAGTCTGCATTTGAAGAGCAGCAGGTGTAAAGTATCATACAAAAGGATCAATGTAAAAATTGATCTGACCTCAGATATAAAGTCTGATTTATTTTTTATTATATCTGATTTGATTTTTCTAGGTGATCATTATCTCTATGGCAGCAGTGGACTAAGGTGATGCTTATCAACATTTGAAGAAATTTCAGTACCGAGATTTTGAGGAACATCCTGTTAGCATTTCAAGGTGTTTCAACTGAGTCTGTGAGCTGCTTCAGCTGAGCCTGTGTAAAGAATTGCATGGATCATAAGTGATGCAACTGAGAATCCAAGGCTTGGATTATGAAAGAAGAGACGAGTCTAAGTCTTATGAGTGGATCAAATTTTGACCATTCCTCGAGCTATATCTTTGGTAACATGACTGTACATTGACTGTTTTTGAGCTTATCAAGATTGGTTGTAAAGGGAGAAGACTGTTTGTAAGAGCTGCTCATGGTGAATGCTTGAAGAGTGATGACTGAGACTGTGGGTTGAAAACTCAGTGGACAATATTGTCAAAGCAAAGATGAACTTGTGTAAGAATGTCAGAATGATTTGATTGTAGTATTAAATGTCCAAGAACCCAAGGTTTGATGTTCTCTTGACTTCTTGCTGCAGACCCGAACAGCTTGTCATCAAATTATTGATTGAATGTGTGAAGTTTTAAATTTGAGTTGGCACATACTTTATGTATTCATCTACACAAAGATTGATTGCAAAACATAGATCTATCTTGGTATTCATTCAGGCAGAAATTGATGACAAGAAGATCAGCTGAGTGATGTGACTGTAGAGCCCTAATTCTCAGGAGTATAGGGTTTGAGGGAAGATTTTGTGTATAATATATTCTTTGTTTAAAGAACAATCTGACTTGGCTTTGTTATATTGATGATGATATGAGGATGATGATACACTAGTCTAATGTACATATAGTGAAGTATAAAAAATGATGAATACATCAGTGAATATTCAGTGAAGTGTATTGATGAGCATGTTGGTGCTTTGATACCTTTTTCTTGTTACCTTATGATCATCTATACACAATATGGATATGATGATATGATACACTGTATGATGATGAAGTTGCATACAATGAAATGATGATGCATTTCAACGATCTCTTTACAGTCTATGTAAAGTCTGCTATAGTATGCACAGTTTAGGGAGATGATTGCTCTAACTTAGCTAAGGACATATGTAGGAGTGGATTGAGGCACGGGGGCTTCACTTTTTGACCAATATCCTATCACGTTAGTTCATATTGTGGGTTTTCAAAATATCAAAAATTGAACCAATATATTGCAGGTATTAGGGGGGATGAGGGGTTTAAGGTGGAGGTGGGTAGGGTGGTTTATAAGGATTGAGGTATAAAAAGGGCTGGGGAGGAGGTTTTAAGTATTGGGAGGGGGTTTCAACAAAACACGTTTGGGTCAATATCTCTGGAAATTAAGGGTATTCTTTAATATCCCACGATCGCACATGCTATGTGAGAGGTTCACTAAGTGAAGTCCCCGTGGATTGAGGCTACTCAGGTTCGAAAGTTGTAGGCATAAAATAATCCGAAATGTTGCAGACTGAGACAACTCAGAACTATCCAAAACACAAAAAGGGAGGTCAACATATAGCTCAGTCTTACACAGTGAATGCATGAAGGGTTTATGATGGTTTGGCTAATTTCTTTAAGGAAGCCATTTGAAGTTTGATCAAGACATTGTCTTAACAGTATAATGATGATATTCTATACACTACTAGGTGATGATAATGGTGAAAACCATATGATGATGCAAACCCTATGATGATGATCAGACCTTGATGATGTTCAGAACCTTATGTTTGATGACTTGACAAGCAGTGTTGAAGAGCAGAATTTGTAGTATTGCAGCAGTGCAGATGATTAGCAGTATTGTCCAGCAGTATTGATGTTTAATATGACAATGATGACATGGGCAGAAAGATGATGTGGCAGTGATATCTACAGGGATGATTTAACAGTGACTAGAGTACAGAATTTATTGAGCAGCAGTGAGCAAATGAACAAGATGACTGATGAACAGTGTTACAGCAGAGTTGATGTGATGAGCAGATAATCAGCAGTATTAACCAGCAGCAGAACATATTGAACAGACAGATGATGTTTATGTGACAGTGAGCTTTAATTGTAAAAGCAAGCTTGTCTTGCTTTTGAGGTTAGGATACCTCAACCTCTTCTTAGCAGGGTCTAAGAAAACCAGGCAGGGTCCTGGATGTAGAGTAGGTGCTGATTTTACCTAACGGTTGTAGCCTGACCAAAACTAATACAAAAAGTTTACTAAATTATATGGTATTGTGTTCTTTTGTGTTATGGTTCTTAATGATTCAAATGCTTATGTGAATGATGAAGTGAAATATTTTTATGTAATGATTATGCAGTGATGAATTGGTAGTCAACAGTGACAAGTTAAGAAAATTTATAAAATTGGCTTTACACTGATTCACCCCCCCCTCTCAGTGTCTAACATGTAATACATGCCTCTTCCCAAAGAAATAAATGAAGTGACTGATCATGTAACATGGCTCTCGTTTCTCCAACAATAGATCAGTTCTTCCTTTCTGCCACTCCATTCTTCTCATGAGTGTATGGTACTGTCACCTGTCTATGAATACCCTCCTGTATGCAATACTCATTGAACTCCTTAGAGTTATACTCACCCTCGTTATCTGATTTGAGTTCCTGAATCCTCCTCCCAGTCTAGTTCTCCACAAGAGCTTTGAACTCTTGGAACCTCTGCAAGACCTCCTCATATTTCTTGCCCTATAGGAAGTAGATCCAGGTCTCCCTAGAATGGCCATCGAAGAATGTCACATAATACTCCAAACCTCTCAAAGAAACAGATGACATAGGACCACACAAGTCATAATGTACCAAATCAAGTACTCCTGCTGACCTGCTATCACTGCTCGTAAAAATATTCTTGGTGTAATTTCCCAAGGCACACCCCCTGCATACATCACCATGCTCGGTGATGAACTTAGTAAAACCTGTAACCATGTACCTCAACATCCTCAAAGATGGATGATGCATATGAGCCATCCTCCTATCCCATAGCTCACAAAGCTCACTATTTTTGTTATGTGTCAAACCATTTTGGGGCTAAAACAAGAGCTTGTACAGCTTCCCACATCAGAGTCCAATGGTGTAAGAGGAAGATGGTTCTATAGTATTGGGGAATATGCACACATGTCCACCTAGGAAGGACACCCCAAGACCCCTATCTTTGATCATGGAAACTGATATTAAGTTCTTCTTCAGTCCATGCATAAACAATATGTCCCTCAAACTCATGGGACTCATGGACTCTCTGTGAAATATAATGGCCCCACACCCAATAGATCTGACAACTATGTCATCCCCCAACATGACCTCCACATCTATCCCTTCCTGTGAAAAGTCAGAGATCATATCTCGAGCACCTTTCATGTGGCTCAAATCTCCATTGTCAATATACCATGTGTTGGTGGTGGATGCACTAAAAGAATGGCCAATTAACAAATACTACTCCCTATCAATATCAATTTCTGCACTGGCGATGATGGATGCTCTCTCTATCAACATTCCCATCACAGAGAGAAAACACTCTCTCAAATCTAGTTGTAAAATCCTCAACCTCTGTTGAAGCTAATGTCTCTCGCTTCTCCTTCTTATTCTTCTGTGGGCATTGTCCATCATAGTTCCTAAGTGTTGGCTCAACCCTCAACCAACCAAACCCAATAGACAGGGGTCCCCTCTATTGACACTTGACTCACTAGGATCTCCCTGAGCATCGGCCCAGACAGTTTTTACCTGGTCCAGCAACACCCGCAGAGCAGATAAGGTCTCACCCGAGATGTTTAAGGGAGGGCTGACAGAACCAATTTTTCGTAGTTTAGAATAGGGTTAGGGGCATTGACAGTTCATCAATTCACTAACCATATCAGATGAACTCCTTTAGTAAAACCATCCATCATTGCACATCATTCATTCATAACTGGAACAGATCTACCAGTGCAGGAGCAGATAAAGATAACAACATTCATAAATAGTAAGCATCGCATCATAGAGCCATATTTCAAATTCACTTAGCATTCATCATTGAATTTGCAGGAACAGAAAGAGAGGAAAAGATAAGTTGGAGCAGGGTCCCGCAGCTACAGAAGAAGCTGCTATTTTTGGCGGAGAGATAAGTTTTGGCGAAAAGAAGATAAGACGGAGCTACGACGCCGTAGCACGTTTCCAGCTGCAGAGCAGAGCTGTAAACCATGACTTTTTGGGATAGGAAAGTCAAATAAAGGAAACGGTACCTGAGCGGCTGAGAAAGGAGAGCTCACCCACTGCATTGAAGGCAGCGGTGAAAGACAGGAGGGCTCAGCGACCCTCATAAAGAAGAAGGAGCAACGAGGCTCAAGCATTGAACACGAAGGACAGAAAAGAGAAGCGACGCATAGTACCCATGGTCAGTGCCGGAAAGCATGGAAGACTGCAGAGAGCTGTGGTGTGACGGGAAACGGCTACCTCAAGGACAGAGAGGACCGACTGTCACTAATTAGGGTTTGGGTTACTGTTGGGATCAGTGTTATCGAAACCGGCCCGGAACCAGCAAAACCGGCCGGTCTGACCGGTTCACAGGGTCAACCGGTCCGGTTCAGTAAAAAAATTTGCAAAACCGGCCTCTGAACCGGCCGGTTCCGTACAGAACCGGCCGGTTCAGAGGCCGGTTTGGTCCAGATGACAGTTTTGCAAATTTTTAAAAAAAAAAACAAAAAAACATCTAAAGACTGATTTCGTTGGTTTGGATTGCAATTAAATAATGGCCTGATAACAACCTTATTTTGCACTCATATATCAGACTGAAAATACATACATTGTTTTGATATGATGATAATGTTTAAATTCTGAAATATTGTTGTACACCTGTTAATGATCACTTAAGACTTTGTTTCAGACTTTATTCCTAAACATACTTACTGCTTTGTTAATAGTATATGCTTCTAACACATATAATGATCTGTATATTGATTAAGAAATGCACTAAATAATGGCAGAAATACACTATTGTTTTACCCTAAATACACAGTCAAAAGGAGGTTCAATACTCAAACTGATACTACAAATAACGTGGTACTTTTACCTCTGTTTGATTAGCTTTGTACATGGTATTTTATGGATAAGCACAGACTCACTAGCACTTACATCTGAATTCAATGTAAACATTTGTGATTGATTGGGGACACCATTGATAAGACTGATGTACCTCTGCTAATGCTGATGTTACAAGTGTTGTTCACATTTTTTTATGACGAAAGAGTACTTGCAACTTATTGCTTTTACCTGCTTCCTATTGGCCATATGATCACTTTATTGTTATTCATTAGTACTATGGTTTATTTTTGGATTGTAGGGGCCATTTAGAGCCTCTTTGTTGATGTACTTTGGTTCAGAACCTCATAGATGTATTGCACTAGGCGCTATTTTGGATATTTGCACCCATATTTGCTATATATATGAGAAACTTTGCATATTTGTGTATTAATGGTTTGGATTCATATGTATGCACATGAATATATATGTTTTTTTACAAAATATGAATATTTTATGTATTTTTTAGTCAGCCGGTTTTTTACCCGGTTTTTTTCCGGTTCCGGTCCGGTTCACATTTTGGGCTTCGCCGATTCGATGACCGGTCCGGTTCTGATAACATTGGTTGGGATAGGCCCACAGTGTTGTAAAAACAAGACCTTCGGGCTGCTTATAAAAGGATGTAATTTTGCATTGTAAAGGGTTGGTTAGATAGTTAGACAGTCGTGATTGAAATAGGCAATAAGGATAAGTAGACTGTTGTAAAAGCTGAGCTCTGGTTCTGGTCTTAGCTGTAGCAATCTTACTGAAACCAGTAGCTGGCTTATAGAGCATGCATGTAACGATCCGCAAGGGTCGACTGAGAGGGAAGAGTATGTTGTAAGAGCGACAACATAAAGTTAGAGAAGAAATATCTAAGAGAGAAGATCTTGAGCTGCATGTGAGGTGCAGCAGAACTGTGTTTGCCTTCCCTTAAGCTATAATAGAGAAGCACAGTTCTGTGGATGTAACTCCCATCCTAGGGGCGAACCACGTTAAAATCCCGTGTTCTGTGATTGATTTGCGTATTGTGTTTATTTGCTGCATCCATCAGTTATGTTATGCAATTTGTTTACAGTTAATGTATGAATGAGTTATTTAGTTACAGCACTACAGGAAGATAACTATAAGTGGAAATCCTTGGCATGTCGTATAAGGACTTAGTTACGCTTGCCTTAGATAGTTAATTAATCAAAGTAAGACAGTCTGGGTATCGAGTCTTGCGCGTCGACACGAACAACGCTAGGTGCGCTAAGCCGCGAGAGGAGGGTATCGCAAGAAGGCGATACCGCACCGGCAGAGGAGCTGCGGTGCGCGATACCGTAGGTTGAGGACTTAGCGTTGAGCAGGAGTTGCGTGTCGCACGGAGCACGGCGATACGATAAGATTGGGAATATTGCGGAAAGGAGGAATTTGTGCGACGGGAGAAGAATCCGCACGACGTGCGCAAGGGTAGAGACACCGTGGCTAGAAGGGCCACGAGTGGGGAATAGATCGCGCATCGCGAGCGAAAGATCGCGCGGCGCGCAGGAAAGAGATCTCGCAGCTAGGAGAGCTGCGAGCCACCAGTAGGATTGCCACGAAACCTGGTCCAAGACGCTTGAGTCCTTGGCCAACCCATTACAATCACTTTGGGTGAGACTTCAGGCTGCTGTGCGGTCTGTCGCCGAAAGGGCCAGTGAGCTAGGGGTGTTGTTGGTTTATTATAGTAAACCCGGGTCTGCCCATGCAATCAACAAATGGTTCCGTTGCCGGTTTGAACGACTGGGAGTTAATGTTCTGTTGGCATCCTACCAGAGAAGAGTTTCACCAGTGGCTGGATTCAGACCTAAGGGAGTTTGCCAAGAAAGAAAATCGGAGCCCTAAACTGAGCACAGAGGCCTGGTTAGAAAATCATATCGCTTCAGACATACACGCTATATTTTTTGCAACCTATGGAAATGAGCTTTTCGACTGGTTATCAAAGTTGACAGATAGGAACACATTCAAGAAGAAAAGAACCACTATCTAGACACCGGAGCTGATTCATACCGTGCAGAACCTTGACAATCCCATTACGAGAGCAGTGGACTTCTGGCTGACAAGTGTGCTAGAAGGCTTTGTTATGGAATTTGCAGTTGACCAGAGAAAGAGCTTCAGTGCAGCTGAACGATACTTCTTCAGAGGATATCGTGGTAAGTACCTAAGATCTCTAAACTTGTCCCTTAAGATGCTGCTATATGAAAAAGGAACAATGGATCTAGTCTCAGATGAATAAGTAAAGATAGTAATGTCACAAGAGTTTGAAATTGATTTTGATGACATTGGACGCACACGTAGTGGCAAGAAATATAAAGTAGATTTTAGCTCTCCTGTATTTGAAGACAGTTCAGACAGTATTAGACAATAGAGCCCTAGCACCACAGAAGAACCAGAGGGGGGTATTCCTTACCACCCCTATACCCCATAGAAACAGACAGGGACTCAGAATAACCCTGTAGGTACTCCATCTAGTAGTTCACAGACAATACCTACTCCCACTACATCACCTTCACCTACACCGCTGAGTGGTAGTAACCCAGTCAGTCAGAACCCACCACAGAGAAATAGAATGGGAGATGACATGAAGCTACCTATTTTTAAGGGTACAGGAGTAGAAGACCCGGAACAGCATTGGTTCCTATGTGAAGCCATGTGGACCATTAAAACAATCAACGATGATAACCTTAAACTTGTACAGTTGGTCACCACACTCAGAGACAGAGCCTTGACATGGTACATAAAGTATACTACATTACCCAAGACACTTGCCCAGGTCAAGAACGCCATGATCAAAGAGTTTAAGAAACCTAAGTTTGAATCTAAGTGTATAACAGAGCTCAAGGATATTAAGCAGCTTCCATCAGAATCAGTATGGGACTTTGATCAGAAATTCAAAGCCCTAATAGACCAAGTAAGCTTTGACTTTGCACCAAAGCAGCATAAGGAATGGTTTATTGCAGCGCTGCTCCCTCACATCAGACTGCCACTAATGCAGCAGAAACGCACTACTCAAGATGAAGCGCTGGAGATGGCAATGAAACTAGAGGCTTCACCTCTAGCAGAGACTACCACAGGCATGACAACCCTATAGAACCAGTTGGCCAACCTCACGTTACAGATACACGAACTTAAGAAAGGGAAAGAGGTTATGCAAGACATATGGTGCATAAAGTGTAGAGTACAAGGCCATAGTAAAGACAAGTGTCCAGTCTTCGCAGAATATTTAGCATCAGGGGCTCCTAACCCCTTACCATGAACACAAGGGCCATGGTGCGAAATATGTAAAACACAAGGACATCCGCCTCAGCAATGCCCTTTGCTTCAGAAGTATGTACAGACACCTAAGAACCTATACTGTGTCTTCTGCAAATCCGTCGGGCATGATGAACAGGACTGTCAAGCCTATTATCTCATGTTAGATAGAAAACATGATGTGTACAAAGTCCAATCAGAAACACCGGGTCCAGTAATCGAACCACATCCGGATCAGGCTTACGGAGGCCGTGCAGGAGGATTCAGAGGACGAGGCTGTGGAGGACGCTTTGCACGTGGAGAAGGCTTTGGCCGAGGAGGAGTTTTTGGCCAAGTTCGTGGGCCAATCACTTGTTATAATTGCGGAGTTGTAGGACATTATGCTAGGGACTGTCAGAACCCCACCACCACTTGTAACTACTGCAAATCTTACGATCATACTATAGAGGAGTGTCCTATCTTGATAGCTAAGATCAAATACCCTAAGCCAGCAGCACATCAGAACATTCAACTTATTGTTTCCGAACAAGTAGAGCCAGAACCAAGAGTCAATATTGTGACTCGTAGTGGTGCTTCCACCAGTGGGACACCACAGGAGACCGAAAAGAACACAAGTCGGGAGTGGGTGCGCAGAGCTCCTGGAAAAGCAACAGCACTCGACCTACAGAAGAATAAAGAGACATTTCATGAAGCCAAGGCTTCCTTCGATGAACCTACATAATCAGGATCACAGGTACCGCCGTCTAGGGGCATACCGCAGCAAGCACCTTGTGGCAATAGCCCAGAACAGATACCGCAGGCCACCACATCGGGAAGATGCGATGAGGATGAATCGACAGGAAGTATACAATCCTTCCTGCGCAGTTGTTTGAAGCTATTGAGCAATGAAAAAGCTATCGAAGAGCTACAGCGCATCATAGATCAGTTTCAGCAACCTTCTCTCTCGGGCAGTGCACACCGCGTTGTTCATAATATTACAGGACATACAAGGACCGGAAGGGAGATGAAACTCACAGCACAAATTGGAGAGTTCGAAATGGACGAAGTCGTCTTAGATCTGGGATCAGAGGTGAATGTTCTAACTAAGCAGACATGGGAACAGATGGGTAGTCCTCAGTTAGCCCTATCGCCTATCCACCTGAGATTAGCTAATCAGTAGTGAGTATCACCACTGGGTCGACTACCGCGGGTGCCAGTTGACATTGACGGAGTTCATACTTTTGCGAACTTCGAAGTTATAGAAATCATTGGCGACAGTCGACCGTATCCAGCACTATTAAGTATCGATTGGGTGATTGGTAGCAAGGCTATCATCAACCTAAAGAGAAGACAAATGACCTTTGAGGATGCGCAGATCGGGGTCATCGCACCGCTAGATCCTTACCAGGGCCCTAGGTATATTGAACCCTTACAAGTAGAGGAGGAGGCACATAACATGGATAGTCTCTACCAGATGACCACGAACCAGAGTGACTACATCAATCCAACCGCAGAAGGGAACATTAGTTGGCGATGCGACAGCTCATGCGCATCGGATTCTGATGTTGGCCTAGAGAACTGGCATAACAGACTTTACGAAGTCTCAACGCGCAGATGTGCGTTTATGAGTAAATCTCTGCGATGGATTGGCGCAGAGATCACTGAGATTCCATCATATCATGGTCTAACAGATATTCAGGAATTCCTTGAGCAGTTTGAGCAACAGATTCCTTACGAGCAGAGAATCGCAGCTATGGACCTTGCAGTACGAGCCACGCCTACAAGATGGTGGTACGCCCATAAAGAAAATATCGCATCATGGGATGATATTAAAAGATTGATGGCGATCAGATTTTCGGTCAACCAAGAGTATGTACCGCAGAAGTACACAGGAGAAACTGACCCCAGGGCACACATTCAGACATGTGAACAGAACTGGTCGAACATTCCAGAGGATGAATGGGTTCACAGATTCATTCACACATTGGACACAGTTCCAAGGAACTGGTACACAGAGACTGAATTACGCAAGGGGATGACTGCATGGTCACTTATGACAGACAGTTTCCTGCTCACCTTTGCGTTTCAATTAGAACATCCAAGTGTTGCTCAGGCCCTAGACATAATCAAGACCAAGATATTTGAGGATTGCACCATCTCAGTACCAGTCCAACCTGATTGGACTATCCAGCTAGAAGAGGCATTGGAATGCTATAATTTTGCATCAGAATCAGAGGAGGCGGATGAGGACCCTCGCAACACCAACATTCCGTAGTCAGAAGGAACTCGTGATGTTGGAGGACCACATTTAGAGACTCCAGCAATCACTAAGCCCATCAAGATTAAAAAGGTCAATATTGGCACAAACGCAGAACCTAAGTTTTCCTCTATTGGAGACTATTGGAACAATGAAACAGTCGGACAGATTGCAGATTTGTTACATGACTATCAGGACCTATTTCCCACCAAGTTCATGGAGATGAAGGGAATAGTTGGAGACCTGGGGGTGATGAGGATACCATTGAAGGAGGATGCTAGACCAGTTAAGCAGCGCCCATATAGATTGAATCCACGCTACAAAGAAAAATTCAAGGACGAGATTGATAAGAT
>LPNX010414996.1:82392-98929 GCA_001517045.1 Pseudotsuga menziesii | reverse complement strand
AAGAGGCAACAAAGCTGATTCACCTCACCTAGTCTTGCTTTCCTATGTGCCTTAAAACACTGAAAAAGCAGGGAATAAAGCAAAAAAAGCAGATGGGCGCCAAGGAGGCCAGGAATAAAGCAGATTTGATTCCTAAAGCTCTCAAGGGCACTACATGAGTCAAAGATGGCAATTTTGACCTCTATGGATAGGCAATTAGCAACTTGCACATGGTGGGACTCATGGACTAGGCAAATAAGACAAAATAAATGGAATAATGTCTAAGTGGGTAAATACTATGGGTTGATTATTCTAACACAAAGCTTGTGCATCGCTTTATATATTTTTATAATAAAAAGGTTTACAATTTCGTGGTAAATCCACAACCAATCTCCTTCAAAGAGGAGCCTCGCCCATAAAAATGGAGAACTCACTTACAAATAAATTAGTGATGTATGATCCAAACTATTTTGAACAATTCACTAAATTTGTGGCACATTCCCTGCCAACTCCATATGCAACATAAAATGTTAGCATCCAATTTATAGGGTTAGGACTATCTCATGAATATAAAAGTAAAAACTGTGCATATATATATATCAACACATATAAATTACAATTCCTTTCCATAGACATAAATAATTTACTCTAATGATATCAAAATCCTCAACCTTTAAGGAATGTAGAGGATGTAATTCCTATCAGAGTTTAGACGCATATCCGGCTTTAGATTGATACCTATAGCTAAGTGTAAATTGTGGATACAAAATACTATATCTAAAGGTAAATTGTAGGAAATACATAGGAACATATACAATACATATCTAAGGAAGCCGAAAATAAAAGATCTAATACTAGATCTAAAGTGAAAAACGAAGATAAACGTTGTACATTTTAATGTGTGGATCTATTAAACAAATGCATACAAATGATGATACATTTCATGGGTATTAATCAGTTCCAAACGTTCCAAATGTAGAGAGCACTGGTATATTTTCTTCGTAATTACATATCATGCATAGCATGTACAGACTTATCCATGCAATCGACATATGTATAAATAGTTTACTAGACCTTTACTGATATAATCAAGGTTTACCTATTGATTTAACAATCAATTCAAAACCAGGAAAGATTAAAACCTGTGATATCCTATACAAAGTTTACCCTTGTCAATTGTTTATCATTTCCTTCTTATATCCACTAAATAAACAAAATCAAACCTTCAATGGATATGGATAAGGTTACCACTTCGCAAGGGACTTAACAATGCAATTTAGATCCTTCATATCTAACCTACAAATGGACCTAGACAAAGTTTACCCTCGGTAATTGTTTAGCACTGTGTTTTTATATCCACTAAATAAACAAAATAAAACCTTCAATGGATATGGCTAAGGTTACCACTTAGAAAGGGACTTAACAATGCGATTTAGATCCTTTATATATAACCTACGAATGGACCTATAGAAGTCTACACAGTAGTTAAATCCATGAATTCCACAACTTAAAACCTTCGATCCATCTAGGTAACATTACCATGGAGCACTGATCTTAACATTGTGATTTAAATATTCCAGATGTAAGATCCCCTCACAACCCCCATCCGTAAATGCAAAACTTAATAATAAATGATGAATGAAGACTTGGGAATTGAAGGTATAATACCGAATTCCTTAAGACCTAAGTGCTTAGGTGTTCTTACTTTGAGTCATTATGGAAAATTCATAACTAAAACCAAATTGAGGCATAAAGAGCAAGGGATTCCTCCTTGTAAATTATACTAAGAAACTTAAGGTTGCTCTTGAAAGATCTGTATTATGGTCATGTCGCCCACATGACTATCTAAGGATGTAATTTATGCTTAGGGAGATAACTTACTTTTATNTATGTAATTATAATCATTGTTTCATGATCCATTTACCTTCTGATAAGGAATTTTTTTAGTAATTATACATAAGGTTATATTCAACCAACTTTAAATATGTTTGCACATGAAGAAGAACTACCAAGAAATGTAATTATATCGAGAGATAAATGTTAATGGCATTGAAGAACTCAAGTCGTTTGTTTGAAAAAATATGTAATGATAATTTCATTTCTCTTTTAATAAGAATGTCCAAATCTGTTAATTTATGTTACTATTAATTGAGTTTCTCATTAATTTGATGGGGCGCCTCAGACTTTTAGGAAATTGTTGGTTTTACGGCAGGAAGGTAGGCATGTGTTTTATTCCAGCAGTGGAAACAAATTAAAATAGGAAAGTTGGCTGTTTCTTTTTTTATTCACCTTGACAAAAAAATCCTGCCACTTGTCCTTACATTTTTTCCTATGTAAAGGGGGGCGAGATGCCGAGGAAGGAATGCATTCCAGTTTTGAATTCTAGACCATAAACTTGAAGAGAAATCTGCTCCAAAGGGCGTTGGTACTTACACTGAGTACTGATTTTTTATTCTTTTATAAATCTCTATTTTGTCCTCGATTTTTAGAGCTAGCGAATTGAATTTTTATTCTTTTATAATCTCTTATCATAGAAGGGATATTGATTCTATAGTACAGAGTTTTATTTTTTTATACCAATCGGGTTATATGCCTAGGAAGTTCTTCAAAGAAAAACGATGTTGTGATATATTTAGAATCTGATATTCATTTTATCCTTGTGCTGCATTTTGAGTGATCGATCTGGCTGGTTTGGATCTAAATGCTTGGCTTTATAAACAAGTGTTGGATTCAAATGTGTGAATTATTAATACGTTTTGGATCTGACTCCTCCGCATGGTGTGCGTGCGATATGAGTAACATGACCATTCTCTTGTGCCTATGATCTGACCAGCACTTCAATTCTTTTGATCCTGCGTTTAGGTGTTGGATCTGAACGCCTAGTTATGAATGAATGATGGATCGAAATGCTGTAATTTATTAATACGTTTTGGAAATCTGATAGATTTATTTTTCCTAAATGTGTTTTCTTATTAATGTATATATGCCTACATTTTAATAATCCCTAGATTGGACATGAACGCATGGATTTTGGTTATTGGATTGAAATGTTGTTTTTGTATTGATGCGTTTGATCTCGAAGATTTTGATATAAAAACTTGTGTTAAAACCCTACGTGTGGCTTTATCCCTATGCCACGATCTTAGGTTTGGTGGATGCAACGATTGCTTGGGTTATTTGTGTTAAAACTCTATGTGTGGCTTTAACCCTATGCCCACGATTTCAGATTTGATGGATGCAGCGATGGCATGAGTGTATACTATGTTATTCTCTATGTCCACAATCTGGCGGATGCAGCAATGGCGTTAAATTTATACTATGTGTGTTGTTCCTCTGTCTATTCCACGATCACAGAGAGGAAGGCGATCGAGGTTTATTGTTTATTGGAAGATTTATTTTTTTTGAAAACCCTTTGTCTAAGCGATGATTTTTAGAGAGGTAATTCGATCTGAGTTTGAATGTTATTCTTGAATGTTGTTCTTTAAAGATGGATCTGAGTTTGAAGGTTATTTTTGAACGTTGTTCTTTAAAGATCTCTGGAAAAATTGATCTGAGTTTGAATGATATTTTTGGATGCTATTCTTTAAAGATTCTCTGCAAAAAAAATCTATCTGAGTTTGAATGATATTTTGAATGTTGGTCTTTAAAGATCTCTGGAAAAAATAGATCAAAGTTTGGATACTATTGATGAATGCTTGGAGGTTCATAGTTTAAATGTTGTTTGTGATACTGATTTACTGATAGTTTGAATAACATGCTTATTAATTTCTCTGCTATTTGATGCTCACGATTTGAGGCATTCTGAATCTGTTCGTTTCAATATTATACAAATCCAGTAATTTACCAGCACATAAAGTTGACTTCTACTTGAATGCTGATAGGGAAAATGTTTGATTTTGTTGTGTTTGATGTGGGCTAGAGATTGTTGTATGTTTGTTATAATTGCCGTAGTGGTTGCACAAAAAATTGACCAAAAAATTGTTATCTCTTGTACGATTCAGTATTTAGACTAAGGTTATAAATGTAGATAATGGAATGGAAAACATTGCAAATAGCATTGCTATACCGTCTGTTTTGGCCATCTTAAGTTAAGGTTTTATTTTTTGAATATGCCATTTACTTTTAAGATGTTAATATTTTACTTCAATAGAGCACACCTTAAAAGGGTGTGATGATTAATTCCAAGTTCAGTAAGGAAATGTTGATGTAAAGCCAAAGTTCGTCATATGTCCACGTAACTGTGAAGGATTATTATGAGCTGTAATAAAGAAGGCAATTTCTAGTTGCAAATGTTTCTCTAAGGAGACTTCTGGCAAGGTGAACCATCCATGGATGTGGGTGTACCACGACATTGTAATTACTCTCCCCTAAGCAATAAAAGAAAACAAATTGGTGGACGTAGCCTCTAGGACAAGGTGAACCACGTGAATATGGTTGTCTATGTTTGTCTCGTCCTTTGTACTTTTATGTTGTGCATGTTTAATTTGTTCATTGTTGGGGAGCACACCTTAACGGTCCCTAATTTTGGTAACTCCATGGTTTTTGTGGAAGTTGTAAGTGGAGTTATGACTCAAAATAGTCTTAGGGGTGTCCGGGTTGAGCAAAAACCTTATTTTGTAATAAACCCATGGTTTAAATCCAAGGTTTAGGGTTCGGGGTGCCCATGGTTTAAGTCCATGGTTTTGTAATAGTGCGCTGTATAAATAGGCACTCTTGTAAATAAGTCAGGTTAGGCTTTTTGTGTAAGAGGAATTGATGCAGAGCTAAGTCTATTTTGTAAGAAAAGGTTAAGTCCCAGCTGTGTGCGTGGACAACCTCTGCAGCTGTGTGCACAGAGGGTTTTGGGTGATTAAGGAAATCTGCAGCTGTTTGCACAGAGTCCTGCAGCTGTGTGCACGGCTTTGAGGAATTTAAGGGATCTGCAGCTGAGTGCGTAGATCAAAACTATGGTTTTTGTAGAAAGTTGAATAAAACACAGTTCTGTGGACGTAACCCCTACACTGGGGGTGAACCACGTTATATCTTGTGTCGTGGTTCTGTGTGTTGTTTCTATTTGTTCTTTCATGCATTAATATCTATATATCTGATAAGTAAATATCTATGCTAGATAATAACTTCGCTGTGAATTCCCAGTAAAGGGTTGCGCAAGGAACTATTTATTTATCTAGCCGCGAAGACTAAATAAGTGAATGTTAAGATTTGTGATTTATGTTTATAATCTGTTTAAAAGCTAAAGGTACAGTAATATCCCTCTTCTACTTGCATAAATCTGGTTCTGCGGCACCCCATAGTTGTTTCGGGTGAGACTGCAGCCTGTTCACATGTTGTTGCCGAAAGGGACAACACTGTGGGTGTTTTGTAGGTGCGAAGTTAAAGGTATAAAACTCGGGTCTACCCTATAGCCCAACAAATTGCTTCCATTGCCGGTTGAACTCAGTATCTGCTCAAGAGGGATTTACATCGTACCTCGAGGGCTATGTTTTGGAGACCCTCTGTGAAGGAAATCGGTGATTGGCTTGATGAGACTTATCTAAAATTTGCTGAGCAAGAGAACAAAGATCTGCGTCATAGTGAAAATGACTTTTTACAAAGGTATGTTTTTTGTGATGTTTATGAAATTTTCTTTGGTAGTATCCACATAGAGTTGCACCTGTGGTTATCCAGGTTAATAGAGAGAAGAATGAACTTCCAAGAACGTAAGTTTCCTGCTTGGACCCCCGCGAGAATTAATATACTAAAAAGGGTGAACAACGAGATATCCCGCGCTGTTGATTTCTGGAGAACGAGAACCTTTGAAGCATTCGTGACGGAGTTCGCCATCGACACGAGTACCTCCTTTAGTGAAGCCGAGCGACAGTTTTTCAAAGGACCAAGGGGTAAGTTTTTGAATTCATTTAGTTTGAGCATTAAAATGCTATTGGCTGAAAAAGGTATATTGCTAATTGAATCAGACTGTTAGCGTTAGTATTACTAACCTATGTTTTCAAGTGAAAATACCTTCGACGAGCAAAGTGGTTTGCTACGAAGTGGAAAAATATATAAGAGAGATTTTGGATCCTATTTCGAGGGTCAACATACCGAGTATCCCCTTGGTAACCCCGTAGCGAAGACCTATTATCCCTGAGAACCCGTCGCAGTATGAAAGTTACCCTAACGCCAGTATTCCTGTCGTAGGTCATTCTACCCCAGTAAGTTCCACCCCGCCTACTTCTAGTCCCCCTCCTCCGCCCCTAGACCTATGATGACCCATATGCATGACGACATGAAGCTCCCTGTTTTCAAAGGCACTGGATCAGAGGATTGAGAACAGTTCTAGTTTTTATGTGAAGCAGTGTGGACTGCTAAGTCCATTACAGATCAAGATACAAAAAGAACGCAGCTGGTTACTTCTTTCAGAGACCGTGCTCTGACCTGGTTCATGAATTTCTCGAGTACTCAGAACCATGCATTGGCTGATATAAAAGCAGCAATGATAAAGGAATTTAATTAGCCGAAATCTGAGTCGCATTGTATCACTAAATTGAAAGAGATTCAGTAGAGGCATGGAGAATCAGTGTGGGACTTTGACCAAAGATTCAAAGTTCTACTAGACCAAGTTAGTTTCCCCATTGGACCTGCGCAGCACAAGGAATGGTTTATTGCAGCATTTCTACCGCATATCCAAACTAAACTCATGCAACAGAAGGTTTCCGACCAGCAGGAGGCTCTGGAAATCGCGATGAAGCTTGAAACCGCTCCTGTCGAAGATAAATCTAGTATCGCTCAAATCCAAGCACAGTTGGCAGCGATGGCTCTGGAGCTTCCCGATATGAAGAAAGGAAAAACCGGTCGCGAAGAGGTCTGGTGCACACAATGTCGGACAGAAGGTAACAACAAGGAACAGTGTTCTGTGGTAAGAAATTACCTGAATACTGGTGCACCAAACCCATTCAACCCTACTATTCTATATTGTGAGATATGTCAGACAACTGGCCAGCATTTCCCTAAGAATTGCTATCTGCTACAGAGGTATGTGCAAGTCCCCAAGAACCCTTACTGCAAATTCTGTAAGTCCGTAGGACATAATGAAGATGAGTGTCATAGTTATGAACTCATGAGAGAACGCACCTACGATGCCTATTGGGTACAAAATGAGGGATAGAGTAATGATGGTTATGGCTACCGCGTTGGTGCGTTAGGTAGAGTTGGTTTTGGAGGCCATGGTCGTGGTCAGGTGGTGTGTAATAACTACAACTAGGACGGACACCTGGCTCGCGACTGTCGGAACCCGACTACGACATGTCGGTATTACCGAGCGGTAGATCATGTGATCGAGCAGTGCTTGTAGTTAATAGCTAATAATCAGGAAAGAAACAGTGCCCCTACTCAAAATATTCAGATGATTTCCGTCGAGCAAAGACCTACCCCAGCCATTAATGTTCTTACCAGAAGTGGATCTACGATGCATATACAGCCTATCGAGAAACAACCTGACGAGGCTTGGGTTCGTAAGGGCCCCGTGAAAGTCCCCGCCTTTGATATTGAAAGAGAAAAGGAGACATTCATGGAAGCCAAGAAATATTTGGTGGATTCTAGCACAGTAGTAGCACCTGCGCAGCCACATCAGCAGCAGTCGCCATCGCACAAATCTTCGATGGATAGAGTAAGTACACTGTCCTCCTTTTTACAGAGTTGTCCAAAACTTTTAAGAAATAAGAATGCTTTAAGTGAGTTGCAGAAATTTATTGCTTCCTGCGAACCTCAGCATGGTTCTGGTCAGGCAAAAGATGTTCATAGAGTCAGAAGAACTGGTAGGGAAATGAGGTTGAACGATCAGATAGGAGAGTATGAGATGACTGATGTGATCTTGGACTTAGGGTCAGAAGTGAATGTCCTAACCAAGCACACCTGGGAACAAATGGGAAAACCTACCCTTGATTGGTCACCTATATAGTTGAGATTAGCCAATCAGCAGAAGATTGTGCCCCTAGGAAGATTTCCTAATGTTCCAGTAGATATTGATGGAGTCTGTACTGCAGCCGACTTTGAAGTTATTGAGATTATTGACGAAAGAAACCCCTATCCAGCCTTTCTAGGTATTGAGTGGGCACTAGACAATGATGTAGTCATTAACCTTAAGAAGAGACAAATGAATTTCGAAGGAAAAGAGTTGCGAGTCATCGTACCACTGGATCCCTCACAAGGAGCAAGATACACAGAACCACTCAGAAACGAAGATCATGATGTTCTGGAGCACATCTATAACATCACAGCGAAGGAAGAAGATTATATTGATCCCAGTGCCGAAGGTATTATGGATTGGCAATGTGACAGCTCCTGTATGACGGATTCAGATGATGGTCTATAGAATTGGTAGAACAAATTGTATGAGCTACATGGCCACCGTTGTGTAAGAATTACCAATTCTCTTAGATGGCTTGGCTCGCAGAAAAGACCCTTACCTGTTTTTGATGGTTCGACAGACCTAGAAGAATTTATTGAAAAATTCTCAGACCAGATACCAGATCCACAGAAAAGAGAGACTCTAGATTTAGTATTCAGACCCACAGTAGCCAGATGGTCGAATGACCATTAGAAGAACACCTTTATTTGGAAAGCTCATCAGAAGTTTCTTCACCTGACAATTATGGCTCAACCCCAGAAGGCGTAAAGCATGCTCGATAGGTAGACTATCCCTCAAGAAGTATGGGTACATAGGTTTGTACATAATTTCAAACGAATAGCAAAGAACTGGTACGCGAAGGCTGAGCTTCGCCAGGATTCTGTAAGTTGGGATTCTCCTGTTCATAGTTTCGTGCTTAACTTTTCTGCTAATGAAGTTTGTTAAGCTTTAGATGCAGCTATCAGGTTGGTCAATACTAAGGTATTAGATGCTCAGGAAATAGTAAAATATTGGCCTGATTGGACAGCACAAGAAGCTCACGCAATCAAATATTATAACCTCGCAATTGGCAAGGATGATTATCCGTGCAATATTGGTATTCCTGAGTCAGAGGAATACTGCGACGTACGCAGACTAGCAGTCGAAGCCCTTCAAGTGACTCAGCCCCTAAAGATGTAGACAGTCAACATTGAATCAGCAGAGTAGCCTAAGTATGTTACCAGTGGAGATTATTGGGATGGAGACACGACAAGCATTGTGACCCAACTTCTCCATGAGTGTCGGGCCTTCTGTCTCAGGAAGTTCATGGAAATAAGTGGAATAATGGAAGTTGTGGATGGCATTTTGTTGTGGGTCGAGGCTCAACTCCATATCATAGAGGGTGTCCAGAGGTGTCGAATGTTCGTATTAACGCGCAGACATAGTGACTGCTTGTGCCGAAAAAGGAAAGGTCTGTCGGAACTTAAAAAAAATGACCGTTGGAAGAAATCAAATATGGCAGCGCCGATACATTCCCTATATTAACTGCCTGTGTTAATGCGATCTGGGAAAATCTATCACCGTTTGGACAAGATCTCTGTCAAATTCGGTGCCATCAATGCACAGTTGTGACATATTTTGTGGATAGATTTTATAAAAAGACACCCCCACCCACGATGCCTGTAGGTTTCCATTTCTTGTGTCTTAATATTGCATCCATGTTAGCCGATCGTGAGTTCCAGGAGCTACTGAGAGAGTTTGAGCAGACGGGGTTGCCGAAACTTTTCAACCAACCCCTGCATCTGCACCCCGTGAAGAAACTCCCCCAGCGCCGACTCATCCAATGCAGACACGCTCTACCCGAAAGAAGTTTAAGCATGAAGTATGTTCTAAACGCAATGAATACCGACACAAGAAATCAAGGCAAACACCAGAAGACCTCGAGATGCAGCCGTCTGGTTTTGCAGCGGCCCCACCTGCAGAAGATGAGAATATTGCACTGAAGCATCCACCGTATCTCCCACCGGTTCGACCAGGAGTCCAGCCACCTCGGTGATTAAAGAAGTTCACATTACGCACCCCGTCACTGCCCTCGAGTGTATAGTTGGTCAGGACTATGACAGGGAAAATAAACTGGCTTAAGTATGCCGACCATGACACAAATGATTGCGGGAAGTTTCCACAGTTCGCCCCAGCACAATACTTGCATTTTGTCAAATATCAAGAGACTGGTGCGACAGTGCTGGAAGTAAAACAGTGGGCTGCTGGCTTGGATCGATTTGGCTTGCTAAAGATGCTTTATGTTCCCCATTTTGGTTGCAGCACACAAGGGACCATAGTGGTCAAGCAGCTACTGGCATTGGTACATGACGGTCACTTATGGATAGGAGACAAGAAAATTCCTATCAATGGTGAGCTCATTCATAGGATCAAAACCTTACCAATAGCAGGGCCTGATCCGGGGACCAAATTTCCTTCAAAGAATGAGGATATGAAGCTCGCACAAAGAATGAAGGAATGCTTCGGCCTGACGAAGGAAAAACAAGGATATCACACTTCTGCAATTCAACAACATAATATTCACTTCGCAGTTGAGCTTCTAGCATGGAAGCTCATGCGAAAGTGCTGACCATATGAAGTGCCTGCCCTGGTTATCAGAATTGCTGCGAACTGTGCTGAAGGCTACAGCTACAACTGGGAAGCATATATTGCGAAGTAATTCCTTGAAGACATCCATGAGGCGCAGGAGAAAGGTAGGCCCTTTCACTATTCCTGGTTGTTAGTCCTTATCGCTCTGGTAGGATGGCAAGAACCTACCGAGGCGCAGTTTGCTGATATACCTCTGGACTTACCTGGCGCAGTGAGGGACGCCTCTCTATGGGTTTCCCAGGATAAAACCCTACAGCAGATGAACAACTGTGTATTTTCCTTTTATATGATGAGTATCTCGTATGAGATCATGAAAACCCCTCGGCTCAGTAATGATTTATTCTCTCAATACGACGGCGCAGCCCATTTTAGTGCCGACATGCATCATATTTTCATCCAGGCCCATGCGGATCAAAAGCATCAATGGTTTAAGTTACCATATGTAGTGACCAAAGATGACATCCTTGCGGTCGTACAACAGTGGCCAGCGGAGTGGTTGAAGGATGCAGGAAAAAGTCCCACCATTCCAGTTCCTCCAGTTACCAATCTAGGCGCAGGCCCTAGTCATACACAGCAACAAGAGGCCCCTGAAGACAGTGAAGAACAAACTGAGTCGCAGCAGAGTGAAAGCAACCAGGGTGGAGATGAGGGCAATAAAGAAGAAGACAAAGATTCAGCTCAAACTGCTTCAAACCCTAATCGACAGGATAAGCGCAAGATGCCATAGCGAGAGGATGTGCAGAAACCCCAGCCCCGAAAGAAAAAAAAGGCGTCGAAGGACAAGAATATTGTCGAGGAGGCAGGCCTAACAAGTGAGGAGCTTTCTCAGGCTCTATCAAAGTCCACAAAAGCTCTCACCCAGAAATGGTCAAAATTTGTAGATACACATCTACAGGCCCTCACTGGTGTAGCAAAGCACATTTCAGAGCTGAAGGACTTAGCGGAGAAATCACTAACTGGCGCTTCAACAAGCAGTGCTCGAGTCGCCACGCAGCCAGACCTCAGGCAATGGCCGACCAAAAATAACAAAGGACAAGTATCCAGCATAGCTCTCATATTAACGGATGCATCATCTCGTTCGGGGATGAGTATGCAGGTTGGAATAGATTACACTAAGCTATCTATGACAGAGCTACATCTCTGTCAGTCAGCAATTATGGAGGAAATCCAGGCATGAGACCAATATTCTCAAATGCAGTTAGAAAATGTTATAAGTCAGCAGCGGGGCTTCGTAGCGTAGCTAGAGGCAGCAGAGCAGAGAAAAAGAGATGCAGAACATAAGCGGATTACACTTGTACGAATTTTGGATGAAACATGCCGAAGTGTTCCTGACTTTGACATGCAGCGAGTGGAAGAACCAGAACAAAGATTAGTGAGGCTGAAGGAATACACACAACAGTCTCGCAGTGAAATAGAGAAGCTCAAAGCCAAACATGAGGCTCAGATTTTGGAGCTTCAACTTCGCCTCACCCTAGTGAGGCCACCAGAGGTTAGGGAGCAACGCCGAGCAGACATTCAGGCCTCCGCAGCAAAAATCTTGGACATTGTGAGCAGCACAGCAAAGCTGTTAGAAGACAGTGTTGAGGCCTGGACCACATTGCAGGAACATCCCGAAGACAAACACCTACAAGAAACCATCAGGTAGAGACAGACAGAGTTGTATGTAGTAAAAGTGGCAATTAAGACTCTACCGCCTATGGAGAAAATGCTCAAGGTAAAGCGAAGCAACGAACTCCAGCAGGAAATTGAGTCGTGCAAGGCAAGAGCAACAAAAGTGGGAAATTCTCTACAGCCACTTATCAGCGAAGATTTCGATTTGAGTACTGCTGTGTACACCCAACTCAAAGTTCTTAAGGAATATGATGCATTTGCGCAGGAAAAGGCTAGTGAAGCATCAACCACAGTATTGCGGGATTTGGTCGAAAAGGAGCAAGCAGCTGACAATATTATGCGCAGTCTCAACAAGCAATACACTCTCTTAGATGATAGAGTTCATGGAACAAAAGAACAGCAGAGTGTCCCGGGACGGTACACTGGTGAGTCTTAGGGGCCTGTTGGGGTGTACACCTTAACGGTCCCTAATTTTTGTAACTCCACGGTTTTTGTGGAAGTTGTAAGCAGAGTTATGACTCAAAATAGTCTTAGGGGTGTCCAGGTTGAGTAAAAACCTTATTTTGTAATAAACCCATGGTTTAAATCCAGGGTTTAGGGTTCGGGGTGCCCATGGTTTAAGTCCATGGTTTTGTAATAGTACGCTGTATAAATAGGCACTCTTGTAAATAAGTCAGGTTAGGATTTTTGTGCAAGAGGAATTGATGTGAAGCTAAGGCTATTTTGTAAGATAAGGTTAAGTCCCAGCTGTGTGCATGGACGACCTCTGCAGCTGTGTGCACAGAGGGTTTTGGGTGATTAAGGAAATTTGCAGCTGTGTGCGTAGAGGCCTGTAGCTATGTGCATGACTTTGAGGAATTGAAGGGATCTGCAGCTGAGTGCGCAGATCAGAACTGTGGTTTTTGTAGAAAGTTGAATAAAACACAGTTCTGTGGACGTAACCCCTACACTGGGGGTGAGCCACGTTATATCTTGTGTCGTGGTTCTGTGTGTTGTTTCTGTTTGTTCTTTCATGCATTAATATCTATATATCTGATAAGTAAAGATCTCTGCTAGATAATAACTTTGTTGTGAATTCCCAGTAAAGGGTTGTGCAAGGCACTGTTTATTTATCTAACCGCGAAGACTAAATAAGTGAATGTTTAGCTCTGTGATTTATGTTTATAATCTGTTTAAAAGCTAAAGGTACAGTAATATCCCTCTTCTTCTTGCAGAAATCTGGTTCTGCGGCACCCCATAGATGTTTCGGGTGAGACTGCAGCCTGTTCGCAGGTTGTTGCCAAAAGGGCCAACACTGTGGGTCTTTTGTTGGTGTGAAGTTAAAGGTATAAAACTTGGGTCTACCCTATAGCCCAACATTCATGGTGATGTTAAAGCACTAGAAAGGTTTTGTTGAATGGAAAATTTACTAAGCATACTTTTGTAGACTCCTAATTAGGAAGCACATTACTTGGATGGTGTAAAGCTTTAATAAACAAAAAGAAGCATGGAATTTTTTATTTTTTTTACCCCATTTTATCTCATTCCGCAACAAGCTATTTTGGGGGATGTTACACCAGATATAACCTTTCTGGATTGGTCCCGACTCTGTAAAGATTAACAAAGTTCTTAAAATTCAAAATGAGGATAGAGATACCATGAGCATGTTTTATTAGGGATAAAGGGAACTGTTGCATAGTTGGGAGCCCCATGTTATCGCATACTTACAAGGTCCTAAACCCCAAGTCCTCAGATCTTAACAATCATTGATATAGATACTCAAAGAATGAAAACGGATGCATTACAACTTCATAATTATATATATATATATTTCAAGCCTCCCAAGCATAGCGATTTGGGCATGAATCGCAGGCATATGAAGGGGCAAAATGCATATCTTCAGATCTATGCTTTCAAAACAGAACAAGCAATGATTACCATGCTTCCGCAGAGGGACCGCATGCCAAAGTCGGATCTTTATCTCAAGTGACAAGCTGCAAAGACTATCATAAATCATACAAGGGTTGGATCTAGGACTCAAGCCATGCACGCACTAATATCTGATTTACATAAACTGTATCTCAAGAAAACCTGCAATGTTTATCAATCTTATGCCAATATACATCTCCTAGCCATAGAGGGGGCGTTGGCGGGTTTATGCAAAAAAGTACGTACCCAAAAGATCCAGTACCCATTGCATAAGATCCAGAAGGAAAAAGAACAAAATAAAACATATCCAGATCGTTTAAGTGTAACTCATAGAGACACATACACAAATGATTTCATATAAACTCTTCATATAAAGTAGTGATACTTCCAGCAAAACACAACCATTAGACTGGGTGTCGTAGGCTAGAATCCAAAATCAACGCTGGGATACTTAGATTGACTCCATCATCAAATGCATTGAAAATCACTCAAACTCTAGGAAGGTGTCTTCAATTTTTTAAGGTTTATGCATAAGGTAGACCTTGGGTTGGCATCGTGGGATGGAAAGACAAATTTCGAAGCTAGAGCAACCCGGATCTATAACAACCCCCAATTACCTCCGAGTAACTGTGAGAAAATGGGGGTAAGATTTTTTTTTTGTTCGCTGTTACTATATATTTAAACAAGTCAATCATATCAGTGCCTTATTTTACATGTAAATTCATGAAGCAAGTATAAACAAAATTTGGTAGTATCAAAATTAAAAACTTGTAAAGCAATTGTTGAAAATGTATTGATTATTTTTCAGGAAGCTTGCTATCAGCATGAGTAAAAATGTATTAGAATCAATCATTTTATTACTTCCTCTATTGATATTATTTACTTAATACACTAGGCAAAGGCCTTAATTAATAACTTCAGCTTTCACTACACATTGTACATATTAACCATTGGATAACCAAATCTTATTTTATATTTAACATACTCATAGGAAGGAACCCAACCATTTACATCATCATGCAAAAGGAGATCATCAAAATACATCAACGCACATAAAATAGTACACATCAAGGAAGCATAAAACAATACCAATGTACGTGGTTCACCCCAACCTTAGGGTTACGTCCACCAAAACTGTCACATGCCTGCAAGATTCATTTCATTAAAAGGGTTACAATCCGCAACATCAATGTTGCCATACTCTCCTTCTATTATTATAATATATTATTTCATATAGAGTATCACTAAATTATTCATCAATGCAACTACGCATTTTGGGTTAAGAAATTCATTGAATCCAAATAGATCCATCATCAATTCCTTGTGTAACATAACAAGGAAAATGTTGTGTATGACCAAGTGAAAAACTCAGGACTGAAAGCTTCCCTTCACTTATTCCCCTTTTTATTTACCCACAACCACGAACATATCGAGGGTGAGAGATGTGCCTTCATTGGTTAATACATAACCTATACCCCAACATCAAACACACTCAGTGTGTTCATAAAAACCTTAACACACTAAGAATCTAATCTCTATAATTATAAACTATATCCATCGAGGTACTATGAAATGGTTTTCATGAAATATACTTACCCTTTGAACATAGTGAAGTATATTTGCTCATCCCTACTGAAATACCTTTAGCCAAGTTATTTTGTATATTCCTAACATAATGTTAAGTTACATGATTATGTGTAAGGATGAAAATCCATACCTATTTCCTATTTAGTTCCAAAATACTTTTTTTTCAGTTCCTATCAAATCAACATATGTATGCGTAGTCCAAATAGATGAACTTGGATAGGGTAAAATTTCCAGCATCAACCATTGTTTGCATATAAAATATATAAGGACTAAATATTAGTTATGTTCAACTATGCAATCAAATACAAGAGAAACAATCAGCATAAACTAGCCTATGATTTTTCTTCCATCCCTATTTGGAAGAACGCATCACTCTCCTTGAGTTGGAACTTGTTTGGATTTTTTTCAAGAACGCACGAGCTCGGAAATGTTTTCAAAGGGAGGTTTTTAGAGGCTCGATGTTTACACAATGGGGAGAACCATTTTTAATAGGACTTGCATGGCCCGGTACTGGGCTACGATTTTTACAAACAATAGGTAGGAATGAAGGAATTAGTGTTCAGGACCACATTGATCCACCCTAATGAAATACACACGTAGGAATCAAAACAAGGAGATATATCCAGAAATCACAGGATAGATGCACAAATCACAGGTTGAAAGAAACAAGTGCTGGAGCTTAGATACCACAACCTGCTTGGAATAATCTTGCTCCGATCTCATTCAACAATCATAGCAGCAAATCACATAAGGAGAATGCACAAATCACATGTTTTAAAAAAACAAACGATGGAGCATAGCTACTACACCCATCTTGAGATAATCTCACTTCGATCTCATTCTACAATCCTAGCAGCAAATCGCATAAGGAGAATGCACAAATCACACATTTAAAAAGAAACAAGCGATGGAGCTTAGATACTGCACCCAGCTTGGAATAAT
>LPNX010414996.1:17996-82176 GCA_001517045.1 Pseudotsuga menziesii | reverse complement strand
ATATATATATATATATGTGCCATCAAATATACAAAAAGTTTTAGGGGCTTAAACAAATCTAAATTTCATTTGGATCAGATGCATGCTAAAAAAACCAACCAAGAACTCTCAAGGCATCCATGGAAGGTCGTGTATTCAGTTTGGTAAATCACCTTTAAAACTTTAAGGAGTTGGAACATACTCGGGTAGAGGAATAGTAATTTGGGAAGCAAAATGCCATCGCATTCAGCCCAATCGATAACCTAAAATCAACTTCAAAAGAAAATGGTAACACCTATTGCATTCAAAAGATAAATCTCCCAACAGACAGGGGCTAGGTAAGGAATAGATACATATAATATACTTTGATACCATAGGTGAAGCAAATTCAATTTGATTAGCAGTCCTTAAAAATCAAGTTTGCTGCTCAGGAAGACTCATACCAAGAGTGAAGTTATTTAGATCTAGTTATATGTTCACAAAATCAACTCCTCCTATTCATAGCATACAAAATATATATTTCTCACATGACAAGTAAGGAAGAATGCAACCTAACTCACAATCCATGATCTGTGAAATGCAAATTCATGCCTTCAAACCTCCTTTCCCAAGTGTAGATGTTATTTTCTTCTCAAAGAAAATTAACTCAGGGAACCTTTCAAAAGACGCAGAGATCTTTACTCTTTAGCTTTGCACCTTTCCTCCCTTCCCAAAAAATTTCTTACCTATTTCCAACCAAAGGAGCAACAGTCCTTTCCTATGGTGTGCCAAGCACCCCACAATCAAGGTAGAAATTATGCAATCAATTTTGCCGAGGCCTGTCTCCTCTTATTCAGCTATGAGGCAACGACCTCTCCCGCATGTGTCCATCAAAAGAATAGTCTTCTTTCCTTACCAAAGTATTTTCTTTTAAGTACGATGCATTGGTTTAAGGAAATAATTCTTCATCTTCACTTATTTTCCACAATAACCTCTAAAAATATGCAAAGGTTTAAACTCCTTCCTTAATCCCTCATAACCATATATATAACATTAAAAAATGCTCAATCCATCATTTTTCATTTTTCCTTATGATAAAATAATACATCTCCTTCTTTATTATAAAAGGGCTTAATCTATCATTTTTCCCTTTTCCTTATGACATAATTTATCTAATAAAAACCATGTCTTTTTATATAACAAAAAGACTTAATCTATCATTTTTTTATGATATAATTTTATATAATAATAGTTCATGACCCTTTCAAAAAAAAAAAACCTAATCCTTCATTTTTCTTTAATCGAGGAATCGTCTTTTCCATAACTTGTTTCCTCTTAGGTTGACACCTAAGGATCAGGATGTCAAGGAAATCATCATAGTTTCTTTGATTTTCCTGAAGTGTTTGATGTTCCTATCAATGGAACATCCCATTGCTTGTCTTAACCCTCATCTTCTTGGCAGGGTTGACTACAATCCTCTAATATTTAAATATACATATGCGGATAACTCCATACAATACTTAGGTATAATTAATCCAAGTATATATTGATGACGATATATATATATATATATATATATATATATATATATATATATCCTTCTTCTTCTTAATTTATATGGCGACTAAATCATATAGTCTCTTAACCATTAATTCTTTGCGATGGTTTTCCTTTTGGTTCTTCCTACTTCTTTACATTTATCCCCTCGACCCTTTTGTCAAGGTCACTATTGAAATTTCTTAGATCATGTCTTAATTACATTTGAATTTAAATAGCTGGCTATTGTTTTTTTTAAATTCGGATAATTATGGTGACACGGGAATCCCTGTAGGATACCATAGCTACGACGGTAGTAAATCTATGTTGTCGAAATTAAGGCTCTTTGACCATTCTCTTTTCTTTTCCCTCGTGGGTTCAGTTTCCCATCGTTGAGTTGTGTCGAACTCTTAAGTCTCCTAAGGAACTTTAGATAGTATCAATTACAAGGTTTTACTGGTGGGGCCTTTGCCTTGAGCTCCTCACCAAAAGACGAATACAATGTTCAATCATAGTTTACCAAATATTTATGGTACACAAGAGGGATACAACATCCTTCCCCCCTTAAAAACAACATCGTCCTTGGTGTTCTTGTTTTGCAATGATTTCATTTCTTTCTTGCTTTGTCTTGTTCCGATCTCCTTTTCTCGTACTGATCTTTGTAGGTCGCAATTCGTTCAAAACCTATAGTTTCCTGTAATTAAATCGGGTCTACGCCATAATTCATTCAGTCACATAAGTCAAAATCCCATAATTTAACTTTAAAAAAAAATAATAGGCCCTTTTGGAGCATCATTTTTGCAATTTATGGAGTCATATTCTAGCCTTTAATTGTATCGTAATACATAACTAGTTGTTCACCTTTATTTCACATTTACACATTAAGACATGTAATCGTTTAATGACTTGGAAAGTTTGTTAACACATCTTTCCTTTTAGTTATCTTTCAAACTCTCCCCGGAGTTCTTTTACAAATTCTCGTGTGTACTTACAACAATTTCTGAGGTTACTGTCCCTTTTAACACCTAGTTAAAAGTTTTCTCCTTAGTGACATCAAACATCGTCTTGTATTCCAGATGCCCAGCATTTCCTAGGTCTTTTTGCCACACCATATGTCTAACACCAATGTTCTCATGCGGCAATCGCTTTTCTAACACCATTGTGCCCCTGCAACATATATGCCTAACACTAATGTGCTCACATGGCAATCACTTGCCTAACACCATGGTGCTCCCACAACATTCAATTTTTTTTCTTTTTTGTATTTAGTATAAATTTTAACTTTGACTATTTGTAAGGCACACTCCTTGGTGCTTAGCATGACTTTACTGTCATTGTCTTGATTCATGAATTTGCTACATGGTTAGTCAAAGCATCTATTGATAACCCAAAATCTCATTAATTAATCATTCAATCATCATTCAAGAGTTATATAACCTTGTAAATCATCTAGAAAAATTACTCCTTACTCATTTCTAAGCAATTGAGCACAACTTACATACACAAGCACATTTATATATCGTAGTGCACTTCGACTGCAATAGTGGTCATATTCTTGGTGAAGCCTACAATGTCAGTATATAAACAACATCATCCACAGTTAATGTGACATCCCCGTAATACCTCGTTGTGGAACTAGATAAAATGGGGAAATTTTTTTCATTTTTAATAAAGCTTTAAATCATCCAAATAATGAGCTTTTGAATTGGATGTCTAGCAACCTTTTTCACCAATAAACATTTATACTGCATCTATACTAACACCATTATATAAAGAGAGCATGCACAACATAAAAATACAAAAGACGAGAGAACCATATACGTGGTTCACCTCCTTCAGGAGGCTATGTCCACCAAGTTTTTGTTAGTCCTTTTATTAATTATTCCATAAAGGGGGTACAATGATGCAGCTTATCCATTACAATTCATTTTAGCCTCGAAACTAAGAGAGTGCAGTGGAAATTTCATTTCCCAATCCCAACAAGAATTAGTTATGAAACGTTACCCAGTCCATAAGACAGAGAAGGATGCTCACAACCCAGCTCTGCACTACCAGTTAGCATACAAACAATAACAGCTCTATGTTATCCAAGGATGAGCTCACGGCCAACACCCTGAGTTAGTATTTGGTATAAAAGACAACTTAATCTCTTATAGCATCTTCAAAAATCCATCCTTCAACAATACATTAATATCGAACATATAATAACACCCAGTCTGCAACCAATTACTCCGAGTTCGAGCATGAACTCCACTAGAGCCCAAATAGAGGCATTATCCATAACCCAAATCAGAAATGAGGAAAGGTTAAATATTATACAAAAATTATTTTCCTGATTGATTTCCTTTCTGAAATCGTGGCATAAACATACAGGGATTTTATAACAACAATATTAAGAACCCCGGATTGATTTCCTTCCTGTGGCATAAAAGGACAAGGATTTTATAAAGAACAATCTCATAAACCATGGGCATGACTAGAAACAGAGTTTTCTAGGCACAAATTCAAACGATCTTTTATCCACGAGATCAAAATCATGGGTATGTATACAAACTGCTTTCAGACAAAACATGAATGCAAACTACCATTGATAGCCAGATATGAATCGTGGCACATATCAAATCTCATTTCAGACAAGCATAAACTCAAACTATCATTGACCACCAGCTCTGAATCATGAACATTATCTAACAGATGAACAGATCCAGAAATGCATCAAATCATGAGCATCATACAGTAAATGAACAGATCCAGAAATGCATCAAGTCATGAGCATCATATAGCAATGAATAGATCAAGAAATGCATTAAGTCGTGAGCATCATACAACAAATGATCAGAACCAGAAATGCATCAAGTTGTGAGCATCATACAACAAATGATTAGATCCAGACATGTATCAAGTCGTGAGCATCATACAACAAATGATCAGATCCAAACATGCATCAAGTCGTGAACATCATACAACAAATGATCAGATCCCGAAATCATGAGCATCATACAACAAATGATCATATCCAAAAATACATCAAGTCGTGGGCATCATACAGCAAATGATCAGATCCAAAATCACATCAAGTCGTGAGCATCATATACCCAATGAACAGATCCATGCTATTCATGAAATCGTGAGCAGAGATTTAAATAAATAACAGTATCAACCATAAGCTAACCCAAATCAATTTTTTCTTTCTGCAAATCATGGCCTAAAAACACAGAGCTTTGACAAAACACAAATGCATCCACCAGCATGATGGGCACTATAAAACAGTTGAATAGATACAACATTCAACGAAAAAGGATCTACAAGAGAAGTTCCAACGTAAACACCAGAAATAAGTCGAGTTTCCATATCATGTATAAAACTAATCTCTTATACATAAATCACATACAAGTCTCAAATCAAATCACCATGCATGGGTAGAGTGATTGCATAGGATTCCCTCCAGCTGAATGGAGTATAACGCAATTCCCCAAATGCCTCCCCCTCGGCATCTCTCCCTCCTCTTTTTATAGGAAAAAACATAGGGACAAGTGGCAGGATTTACTCATAACCACCTTTTACTAAGCTTTGTATTTTCATATGGGGTCATGAGGGGGACATTACATCCTTCCCCCCTTAGATTTAACAACTTCCTCAGTGTTACCTTTTTTTTCCAGCCTCATCTCCATTCTTTCTTTGGTTCTCATTGCTTGCTTTTGTATTTCCTAATCCCTCTGATTAATGGGATTGGGTCCTTATCCTACATTTTTAATCAGACATATGCATATATACTAGCATCAACATTGAAAACAATGTATAACTCAGAAACCCAGCACTATACAATTTCCATAATCCACAATGGTTCCAATATACATGTTAGTTCTATTTGCCAATAAATAGACATATTACCTCATAGGTACAAGTTTAGTTGTAATGCACATACGTCTTCCCGTCATTATTCTTTTCTTTGGATGTCCTCCATCCCAGCACTCCAAGTGCTAACAGTACTCCCAACTACCAATCCAAGCCACCCAACACAAGGACGATACCCTTCCTTAGCTGTATCTCCTTCTTGTGATATTTAGGGCGCTTATCAATCCAATTTACCCAACACAAGGATGATACCCTTCCTTAGGCATATCTCCTTCTTATGCTATTCAAGGTGCTTCGCCAAGCTAAGGCACTTTCGTTTTCACACACCACAACACCTACAGGTTATTCTCTTCACAGAGCCCCCACTCTTGTGAAAGTCCTATTAATGTGTGAGGAACGAGTCTTAACCAAAACATATTACATATAGGCATCCCCAAAATGCATAATGGTCCCTAGCTGGCCCAGGGGAAAATAGGTCGCTTTCATCCACTACCTTCATTACCACTTCCTCGTGGTAACAACTTTATGTGCATGATATTTTTCTCATATATTTTTAACTCGTTAAAGTTGTAGTGTACCCCTAATACCTTTAAACAAATAGTGAGAAAAGAGGGTAAGATTTTTTTTCATTGATACTACATTTTAACCAAGTGTGCCACGTCAATGACAAATTATAAGTGACATTACCATGAATCAAGTGAAATGGAATTTGACAATATCGGAAACCACACCTAGGCAAGTCCCAAAAATAACTTCCAACCCTTGAACTGATTACACATTTAACATTACCATGGTTGTCCCAATGTTAACCAAACTCATTGATATATTTCCTTGCTATTCCTTTTATTGACATTTGAAAACTCTTATTTTAAACAAGACTCTCATCTTTTTATCAAGTTTAAAGCTCAATAGGAACTATCAAGAGGACTTATCTTGATCTTGCTTACCTTTTGGGAAGGAAAATACGTGAAGAGGAAAGGGGTGTACTACCACCACTTAGAAAGCAACTAGAGAAGACTGTTAGTTTTCAAAGTATTTCCCGTCAAAACTTCAATTCATACAAAAGAAAGAAAATTTATACTTAATGCAGAAGTTGTTCCCATTTACAGATGCTATGTACAAATAAGTAAATTCACAAATCTTTAAATCATTATGTCTTCTTAGGATTCGTGCATAATCAATCAAAATCATATAGTGTTAATAATTGATGGCATCCGGTGTCATTTGATACCAAGTAATGTTCATGTTATAATAATTAAAAATACATAAGTTACTATGTTAAAATGGTGAAAAGATACATAAATCGCAATTTCACAAAATGATGAATATGCATAAGAAGAAGCAAATGTACATGGTTCACCCCGTTCTTGGGGTTACATCCACCAAACCGTTGTATCATATAATATTATTTGACAAAAATACATTTTGCAACATCATGGTTGCCATAATTTTTCCTGTTCTTCTCATAAACTCTAAACCACTAGATGTAGAATGATTATAGAATCACAATAGCTTTTTCCTTGTCTCCCAATAAAAAATATAGGCATCCCACACCATCCTTTATTCAAATGCTGGAAAAGGTTTAAAACTAACAAGGAACCCAAAACTCCATGCTCTTGACAATTCAATAACTGGCTGAAAGCTAGGCTTTCATCTTCTCCTAGACATGGAATTAAAATATTGTACTTAAATAAAAGCACTCCAAAATGTTAGTGGAAACTGGCAATTGGTTCATAACATTGACCAGTAAAGATTACAAACCAAACTCTTGGGTATCGCCTACTCCAATCACACATATTCAAGGAATAATTAGGTCATAGACTTCAAGCTGAGCAGGCAGATCTTGGAAGTCCAGGTTTTCTGAACTTTTTATGATTATCTATTTCAGGGCCACTTATGACTTTATTATAGTGAATGCCAATATGGCCAGGCTTTGTATAATAAGAAGGGTTCTTATTATCACGCAGTTTATATACATATTATTATATAAAACTGTTAGATAATTGATGGCATCCATAACGTGTTCTGCTGATATCGCATTCCTGTGGGGGTCCAAAGATAAACTTCCTCATGGAGATGCAAGAGTCGTGGTAAAACTATGAAGGGGAATGTCCATGTTGCAGGAGTGGATGCTTACATGATCGGCAATGAGGACGTCTGATCCAATCTACGTTGGGTCAAAACCCAAAGCACACACAGCCATATTACTTTAATGGAAAAATGCATCTCCAAGGTATAACCTGGAAAATGCTATGATGGAAACAAGATGACAATGTTTTACTGATTGGGCAGAATGCATCTCCCAAAAAAATAAACAGACAAAGCAACAACAAATTGCGACCCACATCTTTGGGTAAAGCGCATGTCCAATAGAGCTGAGCGTGGCTCGGTACATTGGATCATTGGATTTACAAATCCATAATATTTTTAACAGATATTTTCCAACTTACTTATTCATATCACTGTACAGGGTTTCTCAACATTTAGATGCTCGTCGTTCCATCTAGTTCATCATTTCATCAAGTTCAAATAGATATTATTTTTAATGCAAGAATGGACAGCATGAACCTCGTGACAATTTCATATTCTTGAAAGAAATGGGACCCTTAGCTCAGGAGGGGAAAAACAATAGCATTAACGAAATGTGATATGTTATTTGCAGTACCGAGTACGGAGAAAGACGACTTACAGGTCTTGACAGACAAACCTGGCCTTCCGATCGCGTCAACAAAAGAAATTCCCAGGACAGGACTCATGGGACGGCG
Organism: Pseudotsuga menziesii; assembly: GCA_001517045.1. Classification (NCBI taxonomy): domain Eukaryota; kingdom Viridiplantae; phylum Streptophyta; class Pinopsida; order Pinales; family Pinaceae; genus Pseudotsuga; species Pseudotsuga menziesii. The sequence continues at coordinate 74,062 of LPNX010414996.1, read as the reverse complement.
TGATGATACTGCACTCCAGATTCAAAAATTTGTGATTGGCAGTGCTCTGCAGCATAGCGCATCATCAATATCCTTGGATCCGTACTGAATACTCTCAAGGGACGTAGATCCTCTCCGAGAGGATTACTCAAATCTTCTGGTTGTAATTTCCATGGAAAAGGGGAGTCAAGAAAGCTGAAACTTGCTCAATAATGGTCTCGTATTAATGTCATTAGCAAAACCTTGGTTTTCCATAGCATGATCACATAAATCTCCTACTGTCTGCACATAGTGACCTGATGGATACCGTGATAAACGATCCCATGAATCAACAACTACAGTGATCCTCCTCTCAATGAGATCTTTTTTCAAAGTTGTCGAGTTTGAATTCGGACCTTTGGTAATATTTGATCAATAGAAACCAATATAGTGTGGAAATTGAACCCATTGATAGATTAATATTACTCACAACAATTAACAATTGATTATGCAAAATCACTCACATAAGAGACTGAAATTGGAGCTGAACACTAAACTGTATTAACTCAATGTACAATAGCCAACCCTATAACATAATAGGTTTCTGTATAAATAAAATACATTATGGATTCGAATGCATGAGGAGCAATTTGAATCTAGCATAAAGCAGGATTACTAAAATTAAGCAAATCCCCCACAGGTGTAAAAAGCTGATCCCAAATCTGTCATGGAGATCACGAATTAGAAAAATGGCTTAGGAAAGCTAAAGAGTGATGGAATGACAACTCATACATTATTTTCCAAGGAGAAAAGAGAGGAGTATGTGTAGGACAAAAAACTAGTTCACCTCACCTAGTCAAACTTTCCCTATTGCCTTAAAACACTGAAAAAGCAGGAAATAAAGCAGAAAAAGCAGAAGGGCACCTAGGAGACCAGGAATAAAGAAAAATTGATTCCTTGAGGTTTCCCAAGTGCTACATGGTTCAAATTAGGAAATTTGGACCACTATGGATAGGTAATTGACAACTTGCATAAGGTGGGACACATGAACTAGGCAAATAAGACAAAAATAATTAAATTAATGTCTAAGGTAGTAAACTATGGGTTGATTATTATAACACCCCCCATTAAGCCTAAATTATGAGTAATATATTAGAAAATTATAGGTCCTAGAAACAAGGCTTAGTCACCCTTTACATATTGCATGTCCATTTAAACAAGGAAAGAGGCAAAACCAACTTGGGAAAATCCTCCCTTAAACATGGACTGTAAAACAAAATTTGGAAATCTTGTCTTCACTCATGCTTCACAGCATGACCAGCAATCCCCAGCAGTGATTTGAAATTGCTGAAGGTATTCTCACAAAATTCTTTGGTGAAGATATCAGCTACTTGTTCTGAAGATAAACAGAAGAGTAGGTGAATGGTGCCATCATGCACAAGCTCTTTGATGTAGTGCATATGGATCTCAATGTGTTTGGTTCTCTGCTTCTGAACTGGATCTTTGCAGATTCGAATGGTACTCTGGTTATCATAGTAGATGGTAGTTGAGTACTCTTATTCGAAGCCACACTCTCCAAGTAATCCCTGCAACCATAAACATTGAGTTGTTGCATTAACAACTCCTCTGTACTCTGCTTCTGTAGATGAGAGTGCAATGGCACTCTGTTTCTTGCTTGACTAGATGATTGACCCTTCTGCAAGCATGAACACATATCCTGATGTGGAATTTCTATCTGTTCTATCACCTGCCCAATCGCTATCAGTAAATCCAATCAAATCAAGATTAGATTTTGCTTTATAGAAGATCCCATGTGTCCTTGTTCCCTGAACAAAGTTAAGGATCCTTTTGGCTGCTTTCCAATGGATCTAATGAGGCTGATCCATATATCTAGAATCCACACTTACTGCATAATAAATATCAGGTCTAGTATGTGTCAAATACAACAAACATCCAATCAATTGCCTATACAGTGTATTGTTTACCATAGGTGAAGAATCAACTTCTTCCACCTTCACTCCTGAAAGGAAAAGAGTTTTGCTTGCTTTGCAATCCTTCATTTTGAATTTTTTCAGCAAGTCCAAGGCATATTTGGACTGGTGCACCTTGATTCCAGCTTTGGTTTGAGCAATCTCAAGCCCCAAAAATTGACTTAAGAGCCCCAAATCTGTCATGGAGAAGGCTTGGTTCATAGCACCCTTTAAGGAAGCAATCTCATCCTTTGAGCTTCCTATAATGAGGAGGTCATCAACATATAACAAAATGATCATTAATGAACCATTAAATAACTTCAAATAGACATTTGGATCTGATTTGCACCGAACAAAATTCAGTGATAGCAAGAAGCTATCGATCTTGGCATACCAAGCCCTGGGGGCTTTCTTTAGCCCATACAATGACTTTCTCAACCTGCACATAAGAGAAGGGTTAGTAGCAAAACCTTGATGCTGCTGCATATATATATCTTCAGTGAGATCTCCATTCAGGAAGGCACATTTTACATCCATGTGATGTACCTCCCATTGCCTTGAGGATGCAATGGCTAAGGCTAGCCTGATGGAATCCATCTTTCCACTGGGGAAAAGGTCTCATTGTAATCTATGCCATGAACCTGTGAGTAGCCCTTGGCTACCAATATGGCATTTTGATTCAGTGGTGAACCATCAGCAGCAAATTTGGTCTTATAGACCCACTTACATTGAACTAACTTTCTCCCTGGGGGAAGATCCACTAGCTCCCATGTGTTGCTCTTCTAGATTGAGTTGAACTCCTCCTTCATGGCTGTTTTCCATATTGTATATCCTGCTGATTCTTCATATGTTTGAGGATCATAATCCACCATCAAATATAATTTTTCAGCAAACATAGGATCCTTCATGCACAAACCACTCTCAAATTAAGATCTAGTCCTCCTTGGGTCATTGGGATCCCCAGCTAGCTCTCCTGCTACATGTAGTGTCTTGGGTGCCCATTTTGGCCTTGTAGGGCTGTTAGGGTCTGCAATAAACTCATCTCCATTAGAAAAATCAAAATCATCATGTTCAACAAACTCTTTACTTACTTCCTAAGGTTCAGGTGGAGAAGAGGCTTCTCCAACTTCCACTGCTGCAAGGGGTTCTTCTTCAAACTGAACACACCTTTCAATGAAGGCTTTGTTTGTGCTCAAATTTATCAGTTTGTACCCTTTTTAATCTTCAGAGTATCCAAAAAAAAGACACTCTTGGCTTTGGGGCTGCAAAGCCTTCCTCTTCTCTGTTGGAATTCTAGCCCAAGCCTTTGAGCCAAAAATCCTGAAATGGGTCACATCTGGCTTGTGCCCACTCCATGATTCGAAGGGAGTCATACCATAAATCTATTTATGAGGCACCCTATTCTGAATGTAGGCTGCACAGTTGATAGTTTCGGCCCAGTACTTTGGTGGCAATTTTTTGGCCTCCATCATGCATGTTGCCATCTCCTTCAGTGATCTGTTCTTCCTCTCAGCAACACCATTTTGTTGTGGTGTGTAAGGGATAGAATGCTGCATCTGAATACCCGCGTCTGCACAATAGTTAATAAACTCAGACTTGACATACTCACCACCATTTTCATATCTGAGGACCTTGAGTTTCCTCCCATACTGGTTTTCAACCAAAGCCTTAAAGACTTTGAAGAGGCCAAAAACTTCAGACTTGTGTTTCAGGAAGTAAACCCAGCAATACCTGGAAAAGTCATCAATGAAATTCAATGCATATTTGGCCTGACACATGGACATATGAGGTAATGGGCCAGCAACATCACCGTGGATCAGCTCGAGGGGTGCAGAGGTTCTCTCATGACTAGCTCTCTCAAATTTGTGCTCTGGGTGTTTTCCTAGGATACAACCTTGGCAGACTCCTTTGGAAATTTTTATCTTGGGCAACCCTATGACCATCTCTTTTTCACTAAGATAATAAAGATACTTGTAATTTAGGTGGCCAAATATTTCATTCCAAATATTTCTAGCCTCATTAGCATGAATCAGAAGGGTACAGGGGTTTGAGTAAGGTAGGAAGTGTGAGAACATGTATACCTTTTGAGCATGGTTCGCAAATCCTTTTGCAATGACTCTACCACTTGAGATATTTGTGATCTCAACTTCATCAGGGGAGAATATGACTTTCTTAGGATACCTAGTGTGGGTCATCTGGTACACTGACAAGAGGTTGGAGGCAAGACCAGGCACATACAACACAATGCTGAACTGACCATGATCAAGATCAATCCTCCCTTTTCCCAAACTTTCAGTGAGAGAGTCATCTCCTAGTACTATAGGTGGTCCTTTCGACATGTCATTTTAGGAGAAGGCCTCCTTGGTCAAAACCATGTGTCTTGAAGCTCCAGAATCAATGATAAAACTGGGTGAGCTTGATGTGCCAGCAACCAATGCATGAACTATCTCTCTGTCATTTGAACTTGATCCTCCTTCTCTCTTCTTTGAGCTATCTGGAAGGGAGATGCCATTCTTCTCCAGGAGTTGGGTCAGCATGTCTATTTGCTTCTTCATACAAGAGCTTTCAGTGTGATTGCCCTTATTGCAGTATGCGCACTTGCTCATTTCACCTTTGTTTTTCTTCTTATGGTAGTTCTTCTTGGAACGTTGTGGCTCCTCCAGAGACTGTTTCTTGTCTTTCTTTTGCTTAGGTGGATTTTTAGATTTCTTTTTTCTTTTTGAATCCACCTTCGAATCTCCAGCAATCAGAGATTGATCTTTGGATGGTTTGATGGTGCCTATCATCACCAGCTTATCCTGTTCTTGTGTGAGAGATTCCATAAAATCTGCAAGTCTAGGCATCTTCCAGGTTCAAGCTGTCAGTTTTGTGGCATAGAAGGTCAAAAAAAACACTAAATAGTAAAGGCCTAGCTTCGAGAGAATGGCTAGGGCGAGCTGATCATCCTTCTTTTCGATCCCACACTGTTTCAGCTGCAAAACAAGTGCTTTGAACTTGGAGAAGTATAGCTGCAGGGATTCAAAGCTATTTGGACTCAGAGAAATCGGCTCATTTTTTATTTGATGTCCCCTCATCTCATCTATCTTTCCAAAAAGATCATAAATCTTCTCCCATACTTCATTCGGTGATGTCAATCCATCAATATGGAAAAGGAGGTCTCTGGAAATACTCAGACACAGGAGACCATAAGCCTCATCCCTCCTGTTGTGCCATTTTATCTTCTCTATAGCTGCATTGGGCTCTGCTTCTATTGCCATAGTCACCCTGTAGAGGCCTTTAACTCTCAACAGTATCTCCATCTCTTCTTTCCATTCAAATAAATTGAAGGGAGTCAAGATAGTTTTCTATGATTGATCCATAGCTTAGAAAATCTGTCCCGGCTGTCAGTAGAAGGATTCCAGTCACTGATGTCAAACCTGCAAAAGAATTTTGAAGGAGATAAATAGATCTACAATGGCTCTGATACTATGTGGAAATTAAACCCAGTGATAGATTAATTTTACTCACAACAATTAACAATTGATCATGCAAAATCACTCACAAAAAAGACTGAAATTGGAGCTGAACACTAAACTGTATTAACTCAGTGTACAATAGCCAACCCTGTAACATAATAGGTTGCTGTGTAAATAAAATACATCAGGGATTCGAATGCATGAGGATCAATTCGAATCTAGCATAAAGCAGGCTTACTAAAATTAAGCAAATCCCCCATATGTGTAAAAATTTGATCCCAAATCTGTCATGGAGCTCACGAATTAGCAAAATGGATTAGTCAAGATAAATAGTGTTGGAATGACAACTCATACATGCTTTTCCAAGGAGAAAAGAGAGGAGGATGTGTAGGAAAAAAAACTAGTTCACCTCACCTAGTCAAACTTTCCCTATTGCCTTAAAACACTGAAAAAGCAGGCAATAAAGCAGAAAAAGCAGAAGGGCGCCTAGGAGACCAGGAATAAATTAGAATTGATTCCTTGAGGTTTCCCAAGTGCTACATGGGTCAAATTAGGCAATTTGGACCACTATGGATAGGTAATTGGAAACTTGCATAAGGTGGGACACATGAACTAGGCAAATAAGACAAAAATAATTAAATTAATGTATAAGGTAGTAAACTATGGGTTGATTATTCTAACATACGACATGGACAATTCTACCCCTACCTTCATCGCAGGAAACCCTTTGAACTCAGGAGATCGAAAGATCAACCGATTTCATCAAGGGGTCGATTTCGTCCAACTAAACAAAACCAGAATTTGTTTGAATTCATGGGGAACTTAGAGAATCATTCTCCCCTTCCTTCCCCTGGTAAAGACCCCTTCTTCCCCCCCCCCCCCTTTTTAAGAACACCACCATCATTCCTCATAGACAACACCCTTTTCTCCTGGAGAGCTCGTGCCCCTTCCTCTTCCCCAAAAATTCCCGGTCCAAGGAAAAAGGTTAATAACACTTCCCTAAATTAGTGCTCAGGCCTGCCCTGTAACACCCCCACAATTGGTGGCTGTTACTTAGGGTAATTAAAAATTTCCCGGTCAACATTTCCCAAATATTTACTGAGATGAAGGGAGTTTAAGATGCCTGCTAAAACCCAACAATGGTTCCGAAAATCGAGGTTATCACCCCTGACAAATTCATTGCTCAATTAGTGAGGGTACTCTCGTTCTATGAGTTAATATATATATAAATATATACATGTATTTATAAGATATAATGTCTTCATTTACATAATGCTTCCACATGAAATTTCCTTTCATATATTCATGAGCATGTTCTACTATTATATACTATATTTATATATATGATTCACTTCATGGCGGCTTTTACTTATATAATGCTCTCACATGCAATTCCTTTCAATATGTACATATATATGTTCTAATATTATGTACATCATGCTTTTCTATATCATATATATAATTAACTCCACATATTAGGCATATGTGTAAGTTCCTATAGTTAAGTGGTATTTATCAATTGAGGCATGGTGAAGGTGTTATATTTTTTTTGAAGGAGACTATGACGTATAGTCCAATTGACCAGTTTCTCCTTGGGTTGCTCTGCCCCTCATATTACCCCCTTTTATTTTGACCCCTTGACTCTACTGAGTGCGACTCCTTTATGTGAAGGTTCCCCTATGATTGTGTCCTAGGCTAGCATGTCCGAAAGTAAGTAAAATTTGCCAATTACGCATGTTGAAAAATATTATAAGCGGCTCAAGTTCTAGGTTGAGGGCAATGGTTGGTTCCCTCATTGTTATCACATTGATACCTAGTTACCATTTTTCTTGACCTGCATGTTTTCCTCTGTTGCTTACCCTTCTTTAGTGTATTATTTTCTAGTCATTTAACTTGTGCGCAAGTGCTTTTGTTCTCCTAAGTACACTGGCTTAGGAAATTTAAATCACCTACTTACTAAGGTCTTTACCGGTGGGACCTTGACCTTGAACTCCTCACCAGTAAAAAAATATAATTACATCAGAATATTACAACAATACTTAGGGAATATAAGGGGGGCATTACAAAAGTCCTAGAGCTTTAGCACTCCTCATGGCCACAATTTCCCATGCCTGCAATCACTCTGTAGGTGGTCAGTTTATCATCTTATTGATTCAAATAACATCAAACTTTTTAGCATAAGTCATGTCTTACTTCGTTTCTCATTCATCAGATAAGATCCTTTATAACAGTGCACTCTTTTTACCACTAAGGCATTTTATTGATTTTTAAGCACAATGCATTTTATTACTCACCTCGGCTGCACTGTATCCCAAGTTCATAAGTAAATCTACTTCCATGAATTTAAATATTTATTGTCATACCTTGTGAGTATGTATGAAAAATCAGTAGTCTCTATGTGCACAACCTAATTCCTAGGCTTCACTTGCACACCAGTTATTACATTAGTTGAAGCATTTCCTCTAGCATGAATCTCTTCACCACAACTTTTCATTCAGGTTCTACATTCACTTAGCATTCATTTAGTAGCTAATGAAATCTCATTAGAACTTCTTATAAGCAATTCACACTCTACTTTATAACAATTCACAAGATAGGATATTTAGAAAACCATTAGTATACAATTATATCATCATTCACCATAAGAGGTATTATTTTATGACAAGATGATAGCAATTCCCTGACAACACATAACTCTACCTTAGGTTTATGTCTATTTAGGACTCAAGTCATATACTATTGATGTGCACATATGTTGGAGGAGTATCAAGGTTCTGGTCCAACCAATTCCTCTCATTTTCCTCATGGAACAACCTTTGAAGATCGATTTCCTTCCTGTGGCATAAAAAGACAAGGATTTTATAAAGAACAATCTCATAAACCATGGGCATGACTAGAAATGGAGTTTGTCAGGAACAAATTCAAACTTTCTTTTATCCACTAGATCGAAATCATGGGTATGTATACAAACTCATTTCAAACAAAACGTGAATGCAAACTACCATTTCCAGCCAAATCTGAATCATGGCACATATCAAAACTCATTTTAGACAAGCATAAAATCAAACTATCATTGACCACCAGCTCTGAATTGTGAGCATTATCTAATAGATGAACAGATCGAGAAATGCATCAAATCATGAGCATCATATAGTAAATCAACAGATCCAGAAATGCATCAAGTCGTGAGCATCATACAACAATGAATAGATCTATAAATGCATTAAGTCATGAGAATCATACAGTAAATGATCAGATCCAGAAATGCATCAAGTCATGAGCATCATATAGCAAATGATCAGATCTAGACATGCATCAAGTCATGAGCATCCTATAGCAAATGATCAGATCCAGACATGCATCAAGTCATGAGCATCATACAACAAATGTTCAAATCCAAAAATACATCAAGTCATGAGAACCATATAGCAAATGATCAGATCCAGAAATACATCAAGTCATGAGCATCATATACCCAATGAACAGATCTAGGCTATTCATGAAATCATGAGTAGATATTTAAATAAATAATAGTATCAACCATAAGCTAACCCAAATAGATTTTTCTTTCTGTAGATCGTGGCATAAAAACACAAAGCTTTGAAAAAACACAAATGTAACCTCCAGCACGATGGGCACTATAAAATAGTTGAATAGATACAACATTCAGCGAAAAAGGATCTACAAGAGAAGTTCGAACGTAAATACCAAAAATAAGTCGAGTCACCATATCATATATAAAACTAATCTCCTATCCATAAATCACATACCATTCTCAAATCAAATTTCCATAGATGGGTAGTGTGATTGCAGAGGAGTCCCTCCATCTTAATGGAGTAGAACGCAATTCCCCAAATGCCTCCCCCTTGGCATCTCTCCCTCCTATTTATATAGGAAAAAACCTAGGGACAAGTGGTAGGATTTACCGACAGGTTTTCCTTTTAGGGTGGAATAAAACGCATCCAACTTCCCGCTTTCAATTATGTTTCTATTTCTGGAGATAAAATGCATGTTGACATTCATTCAGTAATACCCATAATTTCCCTAAAAGGCTCACGCGCCACCCTCAATTGAATGAGAGACTCAATTAATAGTTACTCCCCACTACAAGACTCGATATCTCCTATAAGTGACAAATGGAGATCCAAATCATTTATTGTTTTCCCTAATCGATTTGTTTTACCTAAACAAAATAAACAAACATCCATGACTACCCTTACGAGTTATCCTTTGAATGCTAAAAATACATATCTCCTTAACTTGGTAACTGCGTCATGTGAAAATTTTTTAGAATGGTTTGATATATATTTATTTGTGAATACTTAAGAAACCATTTCCTTGTAACTGGGAATCCTATCATAATACTTAATGGATCATGATAGAATAAATATAATTATATATACATATCTTTGCATATATGTATACCATTGCATGTTTTAGTGGTATTTCATATTATAGTTTGTAATCATGTATCTAAGTATAGCTTGTATTTATACTTTATATAGGTGGGTCATTTTCCCTAAAAGTGATTATTTTCTCTGCACCTCTACATGAAAATGGTCAAGTGGATGACTTTTATAAGCATGTCATCTTTAATTAAATTAAGATGTTTAGAATGTAATCTTTTCAAGGGGAAGCTTAAGTAAATATCATAATCTCCGGCTTACTTCAACTTAGGTTGATACCCAAAAGATTGGGCCACCCAAGGAATCACTATTTATTTTTCTTTTCCAGTTCTTTAACTTGACTAAAATTATAATTTTCCCACTAGAGGATCTGTTTCCCTATCGTTTGGTCGTATCAAGTTTTACCCTTTAAGTCAAACAGTGGAATTCCTAACCTAGTATGTTAGACTGATAACCGCCTTTTACTAAGCTTTGTATTTTCATATGGGGTCATGAGGGGGACATTATAGTTAATCCTTGGTTTATAAAACCTTGAAATTAAACAATTTATAATAAGTAGAACATCACCCATTCTTAACCTCATTATTTGAGGCAGTGAATATTCTTACTAACAGTCAGTTTCGACTCATAGTATTCTTAGCACTCCTTGCAATGTTAGCATATAGAATTATACAACATTCATCAATTTATTATTTTCAATATCAATATATTTAGACATCCTTACTCGCCTATACTTGGATAATTTCTAGTGAAGGAATATTCCAAGTTTACACCACATTCATGTGCGACAATACTAGGGACACGGAAAATAACATTAGTAATCCAAAGTAAACAAAGCAAACTACTTACCATAATTTCATACCTCAACTACTTATGTCATATCTTACAAATTTTCTTAGTTCATGAAAATGAGAGCCTTTATATAGGTGTACTCCTTCCGTATGACCCATAACATTAGGCACAACACATCGTGCTACTTACCTTAGTTGTATTGTGGTCCAAGTTCATAAGCAGTCCAGTTTTCTTTTTATTTTTTTTGAAGAAATATTGTAAGGAATGTCGTCGTTTTCGTGAAATGTATAAGAATACCAATGAAAATGTACAAATATCTCAATAGTGTTTATGTGCATAACCTAATTTCTTGCACATTAATAATTATATTTAATCGATACATTATGATAGTGGTATTATTGTAACTAACTTGAATTCTCTTTCCAACAACACTGAAATTCAAGTCCTCCGCTTACTTAGCATACATTTAGTATGCTAGTGGTCTTCAACATTCACAAGTTAACCAACAAATTCTGATAAAAAAGTTAACATTCACTTTCTGAGAATTTATTGTTATACACAGGTTTAGAAAACAAATTCACTTCTCTCATCCTTTACTTGTTATGCGTAACAACTAAGCATTTATAGGTCTATTAGTTCATGATAGCCAGACTAGATTAACAATAACAAAACATACTTCTTCCTTATGACATATGCTTTTAGGACCCAAATTCGTATGCGAGTTATGTGCGTACATATAAGTGAAAGAGTTTTGTCCAAAACTAGTGGACCCATATTTGAGAACCACTATTTCCTCCTACTTTTGATATAATGCTCAATAATTAAAATTTGTTTTGGCTATAATAAGTCATGCACCTTAACCAAGTCATTCTATTACCAACATCTATATGGAATCGTAGTCATTCGACTAACATGTACCGATGTATCGATACGATTTAGTGCAATTTATTTGTTCCAGGTTTACATGAAACTCCTAGTGTAAAGAGGTGTTTCATACTTAATATAATGTCAGTATTTTAACACCACTAACATTCATTTCATTCCATTTGTATTTTGTAAAAACTTGACAATACAATATATTCCTTTACCATAGCTAATATTTTAGCATTACTTACCTTTGTGCTTAAACCATTTTACTATATGTGATAGTCTGCAGCTAATCTTTTAGGGAGTTTTCAAGGGTAATACAGTTACTCCTAAATGATCAACTTACGAAGTTCCCTTTTAATAGCTACCTTTCTATCCTCAAGGAATTCAGGTAAGTTATGTATGTATATTTACACATACATATTTATAACCATATTCCCTCACATAACGGTACCTCTAAGATTTTGGAGTATACTCTCCTGAGCCACTTACATTTACAAATAATGAACCCCAAACATAATACTTATAATCAATACTCAATTATCATTATATCGTTAGGAAATTAGGTAACCCTTTTAATGCTACTCTTTAACAACATATTTCACCCTGTTTTACAATGTAACCTATCACAATTCACATGAAATTCTAAGAATCTTTTTAACATACATCATGTCATTAACGACCAATTCAACTATGGATGTAGGTTCTAAAGGTCACTTCTTATAGCAATTCAACTCCCACATTACTATTATAGTAGAAACTACTATAGTACTTTCATCGACCATGAGTTTGTCTAAGAAGACTCTTATACTTCACCAAGAATTTACTTGTGCAATTTAAATAAAGACGAAACAATAATATTAACCATTCATAAACCTTTTCAAAAGAAATTAAGGAAATAGATAGTAACCTATGTACTTATGTTGTTGGCCTAACGTGGAAGTGGCAAAAGCAATGGCCATCTTTATTGTGATCTTGAGAAGATGTTCCTTCTTCTCCTGCACAACTACAAGGTCAATAAATATTTGTGTTTCATACATCTTAAGGTACCTGTATTGCAGAACAGTGTGGACTTGTTGATTTCTGTTATCACAAGGCAAAACTCAATCATTAGTTCCAAAACAAAATATGTAGGAACGTTTTGAGCCCAAATAAGCCCAAGTGTTTCAACTCTCGCTCTGATACCATATGTAACAACCCCCAATTACCTCCAAGTAACCATGAGAAAATGGGGGTAAGATTTTTTTATGTTTTCTCTTACTATATCTTTAAACAAGTCGATCATGTCAGTGTATTATTTTACATGTAAATTCATGAAGCAAGTATACACAAAATTTGGTAATTTCAAAATTACAAACTTGTAAAACAATTGTTGAAAATGTGTTGATTATTTTGAGGAAGCTTTCTATCAGCATGAGTAAAAACGTATTAGAATCAATCATTTTATTCCTTCCGTTGTTGATATTATTTACTTAATACACTAGGCAAAGGAATTAATCAATAACTTCAGCTTTCACTCTACATTGTACATTTTAACCATTGGATAACCAAATATTCTTTTATATTTCACATACTCATAGGAAGGCACCCAACCATTTACATCATCATGCAAAAGGAGATCATCAAAATAAATCAACACACAAAAAATAGTACACATCAAGGAAGCATAAAACAATACCAATGTACATGGTTCACCCCAACCTTGGGGTTATGTCCACAAAAAGTGTCACATTCCTGTGACATTCATTTCATTAAAAAGGGTTACAATCCACAACATCAATGTTGCCATACTCTCCTTCTATTATTCTCATAGACCATTTCGTAGAGAGTATCTCTAAATTATTCATCAATGCAAGGATTCTCTGTTAAGAAATTCATTGAATCCATATGGATCCATCATATATTCCATGTGTAACATAACAAGGAAAATGTTGTGTATGACCAAGTGAAAAACTCAGGACTGAAAGCTTCCCTTCACTTATACCCCTTTTTATTGACCCACAACCACGAACATATCGAGGGTGAGAGATGTGCCTTCATTGGTTAATACATAACCTATACCGCAACATCAAACACACTCAGTGTGTTTTTAAAAAGCTTAACACACTAAGAATATAATCCCTATAATTATAAACTATATCCATCGAGGTACTATGAAATGGTTTTCATGAAATATACTCACCCTTTGAACATAGTGAAGTATATTTGCTCAGCCTACTGAAAAACCTTCAGCCAATTTATTTTTTATATTCCTAACATACCATTGAGTTACACGATTATGTGTAAGGATGAAAATACATACCTATTTTGTATTTAGTTCCAGAATACTTTTTCAATTCCTATGAAATCAACATATGTTTGCCTAGTCCAAATAGATGAATGTGGATAGGGTAAATTTTCCTGTAGCAACCATTGTTTGTAGAGAAAATATATAAGGACTAAATATTAGTTATGTTCAACTATGCAATCAAATACAAGAGAAACAATTAGCCTGTGATTTTTCTTCCAGCCCTCTTTGGAAGAGTGCATCACTCTCCTCGACTTGAAACTTGTTTGGATTTTTTTCAAGAATGCACAAGCTCGGAAATGTTTTCAAAGGGAGATTCTTAGAGGCTCGATATTTACACAACAAGGAGAACCATTTTTAACAGGCCTTGCATGGCCCGGTATTCGGCTACGACTTTTACAAATAATAGTCAAGAATGAAGGCGTTGGTGTTCAAGCCCACATTTCTCCACCCTAATGAAATACACATGTAGGAATCAAAACAAGGAGATATATGCACAAATAACATGATACATGCAAAAATTGCGGGTTTAAAGAAACAAGTGATGGAGCTTAGATACTGTACCCCGCTTGGAATAATCTTGCTTCGATCTCATTCAACAATCATAGCAGCAAATCGTATAAGGAGAATGCACAAATCACAGGTTTTAAAAAAACAAGCGATGAAGCTTAGATACTACACCCAGCTTGGGATAATCTCACTCTGATCTCATTCAACAATCCTAGCAGCAAATTGCATAAGGAGAATGCAAAAATGACAAGTTTAAACAAAACAAGCGATGGAGTTTAGATACTGCACCCAACTTGGAATAATCTTGCTCCAATCTCATTCAATGATCATAGAAGCAAGTTGAATAAGGCGAATTCAGAATCAAAACTAAGCTTGATTGTAAAATGAAATCGCAATCCAGATATATATGCCATCAAATATACAATGAGTTTTAGGGGCTTAAACACATCTAAATTTCATATGGATCAGATGCATGCTAAAAAATCCAACCAGGAACTCTCAAGGAATCCATGGAAAGTCATGTATTCAGTTTGGTAAATCACTTTTAAAACTGTAAGGAGTTGGAAATTACTTGGCCAGAGGAACAACAATTTGGGCAGCGAAAGGCCATCGCATTCACCCCAACTGATAAACTAAAATTAGGTTCAAAAGAAAATCATAACACCTATTGCAGTCAAAAGATAAATCTTCCAACACAGAGGGGCTAGGTAAGGACTAGATACATATAATATACTTTGATACCACAAGTGAAGCAAATACAATTTGATTAGTAGTCCTTAAAAATCAAGTTAACCGCTCATGAAGGCTCAGAACAAGAGTGAAGCGATTTAGATATAGTAATAAGTTCACGATAATAACTCATCTTGTTCATAGCATACAAAATATATATTTCCACATGACAAGTAAGGAAGAATGAAACCTAACTCACAATCTGTGATCTGTCAAATGCGGATTCACGCCTTCAAACCTACTTTCCCAAGTGCAGATCTTATTTTCTTCTCAAGGAAAAATAACTCAGCGAACCTTTCAAAAGATGCAGAGATATTTTCTCTTCAACTTAGCACCTTTTCCCCTTTCCCAAGGAATTTATTACGTATTTCTAACCAAAGGAGCAATGGTCCTTTCCTAGGATGTATCAAGCGTTCCACAATCAAGGCAGAAATTCTGCAGTCAATTTTGCCGAGTCCTGTCTGCTCTTATTCAGCTGTCAGGCAACCACCTCTCTAGCATGTGTCTAACAAAAGAATAGTCTTCTTTCCTTACTAAACTATTTTCTTTTAAGTACGATACATTGGTTTAAGGAAATAATTCTTCATCTTCATTTTTTTTCCACAATAACCTCTAAAAATATGGAAAGGTTTAAACTCTTTCCTTAATCCCTCATAACCATATACATAATATTAAAAAATGCTCAATCCATCATTTTTCATTTTTCCTTACGATAAAATAATCCATGTCCTTCTTTATTATAAAATGGCTTAATCTATCATTTTTCCCTTTTCCTTATGACATAATTTATATAATCAAAACCATGTCTTTTTATATAACAAAAAGACTTAATATATTATTCTTTTAATGATAGAATTTTATATAATAATACTTCGTGACCGTTTTAGAAAAAAATACCTAATCCTTCATTTTTCTTTAACCGAGGAATCGTCTTTTCCATAACTTGTTTCCTCTTAGGTTGACACCTAAGGCTAAGGATGTCAAGGAAATCGTCATTCTTAGATTTTCCTGAAGTGTTTTATGTTCCTTCCGATGGAACATCCCATTGCTTGTCTTAACCCTCATCTTCTTGCCAGGGTTGACTACAATCATCCGATCTTTAAATATATAAATGCAGATAACTCCATAGAATACTTAGGTATAATTAATCCAAGTATATATTGATGACGATATATATATATATATATATATCCTTCTTCTTCTTAATTTATAAGGCAACTAAATCATATAGTCTCTTAACCATTAATTCTTTGGGATGGTTTTCCCTTTGGTTCTTCCTACTTTACGTTTAGCCCCTTGACCCTTTTGCCAAGGTCACTATTGAAATTTATTAGATCATGTCTTAATTACGTCTAATTTTAAATAACTCGCTATTGTTTTTTTTAATTGGGATAATTATGGCGACATAGGAATCCTTGTAGGATGCCATAGCTATGACGATACTAAAGCTACGTTATCGAAATTAAGGCTCTTTGACCAGTCTCTTTTCTTTTCCCTCGTGGGTTCAGTTTCCCATTGTTGAGCTGTGTCCAGCTCTTAATGTTATTGTTTCAGCATTAATCTAGCATTATTATGATCTTTAACTGAGAGAATAACAAGCACAGCAATCAAACACAAGAGACAATGAACACAATGTTTTTCCTCGGGGAAACCATAAAGGAGAAAACCCCGCAACTTCCTCAAATATAGAATCAGCACCAAAATAGAAAAGTCCAAAACAATAAGTGATATCCTGACAGCAGTAATCTTCTTCTTGTCTAGCCCCAGTGTCTTCTCCTTCCTCAACTATGCACTCCACTTGAGTGTGGATGAGTTGTGTGTTAAATAGAGACTCGTGTTCTCTATTTATACTAATCCCCGCATGACTAAAACCCTACTAGGGCCAACCTCTACTAGGAGAGTCTAATAACCCTAGTGCCTCGAAACTGCGGGGACTTTAACCCTTAGACAATCAGAGGGTTACCCACTATGACTTGACATGACCTGTTTACATAATAGATCCTCCCGATCGGAACTTCGAGGCATGACAACATGACTCAATTACATAATATATACATCCCAAAATAAACATCGGGTTACAAGACATAAGATACATATATGAATACATTCTGAAGTTACAAATACATCAACACTCCCTCTTAACTAGGAAGGTATTCTTTCAACACAATATTCAGCACTGGTCTTCTTCTCTGCATCAACTGGATCATCTCTTCATCTTCAAGTCTTCTTTGTCTTTGAGTCTTCAAGTCATCTTCTTTCTCTTCATCACGGAATCTGCATCATCATGACTACTGGCTTATCACTACTGGATCATCACTCAATTTGTGTCATCGAGTCTGGATAATCATCACAACTAGATCGTCACTTGATATAGATCGTCATCAAGTCTAGATCATCTCATCTGGATCACTTGATCTAGATTATCATCAAATCTGGATCATCATCTGCTATCTCGATTCTTCTCATCACAGGAAGTTCTATAGAGTCAATCCTGTAGGCCTACCTTTCATGTAGGTCTTCATCAACACTTATATCTAACACTTAATCCATAATGGCCCGCCCAACTCTTACATCTGACCACATCTTGTCAAAAAGGCACGCCCAATGCTCACATCTGACCTCGTCTTGTTAGAAAGGCCCAACACTCACATCTAACCTCATCTTGTTAGAAAGGCTCAGCACTTATATTTGATCATGTGCAAACACATCACATCGAAAAGGATCTGCACTTACATCCAACCTCATCTTGTCAGAAAGGCACAACACTCACATCTGACCATGTGTAAACACATCGCGCCAGAATGTATTAGCACTTATATCCAACCTCATCTTGTCGGAAAGGATCTGCACTTAAATTCTGACCATGCATGAAGCATCGCATCAGAAATGGCATGCACTCACATCTGATCATGGAGGAACTAATCCTACCATCACATCAGAATGGACCCCAATCCTAGACTGAGCTACCTGGTAACTGACTAGGTGCCTCCATTCCCAGGATGGCAGTTGCCCTTACATCCGACCTACTCATCGAAATGGCCAACACTCACATCTGACATGGAAGGAACCTAATCCTTTAGACATGACAGAATGGTTCAGCCCTTACATCTGATCAAGTGGGAACACATCCCTCTATCCCATCAGAATGGCTACTCAGTCCTAGACTGAGTGTTCCTGGTACCTCACCAGGAAGCTCCATTCAAATAATGGCAATTGCCCTTACATCTGTCCTACTCGACAGAATGGCCAACACTCATATTTGTCATGGAAGGGAGCAACCGTATCAGCATGATATAATGGCTCAGCCCTTACATCTAACCATGGAAGGAACCAATCCTCTCACCATGTTAGAATGGCTATGGGTCTCATCACTTTCTCTTGGAGGAAACCTTGATCTGGAGAACACCAAGCTTCTCCCTGAAGTACTCAAAATTCATCCTAGCCAATGGCGTCATCAATACATCAGCTATATGTTCCTCTGTCACAACATACTGGAGCTTCACTGCTCCCCTCTGCACCATATCCCTGATATAGTGATACTTGATCTCGATATGCTTAGACTTGTCACGGAACACTGGATTCTCTGACAACTTCACGCAACTCTGGTTGTCACAATGTATACAAGTAGCATCCAACTAGGGATCAAATATATCATACAGTAGCTTCCACAGCCATACTAACTCACAACTAGCTGAACAAGCTGTGACATACGCTGCTTCAACTGTACTTAGTGCCACACAGGATTGCTTCTTGCTAAACCAAGAGATCACACCTGATCCCATACTGAAGCAACATCTTGAAGTGCTCTTCCTATCAATGGTACTTCCTCCCCAATCTGAATCAACATAACCCTCAAGGTTAATCTTCTGATTCACATCGTACTTGAGCCCATAATCAACTGTACCCCTCAAGTACCTCAAAATATGCTTTGCAGCAATCAAGTGAACATTTCTCGAATCTGTCAAGAACTGGCTCAAGGTGTTCACAGCAAAGCAAATGGCTGGTCTCGTGTTCATTAGGTACATCAAGGACCCAATCATCTAATGATACATTGTGGCATCAACCATCTCTGATGAAGCATCAATCAATAGCTTCAGGTTCGATGCCATAGGTGTGGCCATAGTCTTGCAGTCCATCTTCCCAAATATCTTTAGGATCTCTACTGCATACTTCCCTTGTCCAAGGAAGATTCCATCTAAGCTTTACCAGACCTCCATACCTGGAAAGTAATGCATCATACCCAAATCCTTCATCTTGAACTCAACAGCAAGATTTCTCTTCATATCAGTAATCAACCCATCTGTGCCTGTCACAAATAGATCATCTACATATAGTAGAAGAATCAATGGGTTTCCATCGTCAACCTTGTAGGAAAGGTTGGAATCTGCTTTACTCTTGGTAAATCCCAAACTGGATAGAAAGCTATCAATTCTTCCATACTAGGTCCTGGGTTCCTCTTTCAAACCGTATATGGCTTTCTTCAATCTGTATACATGAGACTCCCTATCATGTGTCTCAAAACCGAGTGGCTTCTCTACATACACTTCCTCTTCTACTACACCATTCAAGAAAACAGTCTTGATATGCATCTGGTGTATCTTCCATTTCATCACTGCAGCCAGAGCAAGTATTGATCTGATGGAAGTGTATCTGGCTACAGGTGCAAAGGTTTTTCCATAGTCTATTCCTTCTTTCTGAGAGAAACCCCCAGCCACAAATATTTCCTTATATTTTTCAATGCTACCATCTGCAGCATGCTTGATCTTGTAGATCCATTTGGAAGTCACACCTGACTTCTCTTTTGGTCTTGGGACAACATCCCAAACATCATTCTTCATGATCAACTGATATTCTTCGATCATAGAATCCTTCCATTCTTTATGTTCTGTCGCTTCTTCATAACTGGAAGGTTCTTTATCAATGAAATCACATAGTAAATCTACATACTAGGAGCAGGATCTGGTTCTCTTTCTTTCTCTGTGATTCTCTTTTGGAGCCCCATATCTTTCTGCACCTTGGATAAGTTCTCGTAGCCAAGCAGGTTTCCTCTTGTGAGGATTCTTCTCCAAAGGTGGATCTACAAGTCTTTGTGGTTCTTCAACTTCTCGATCTTCTTCTTGAATTTCTTCATTCATGGTTGTGTCATGGATTCTGGGTGCTTCTGCTTCTTCAGGTTATTTATCATGTCTCTTTCTGGATTGGTTGTAAGCTATGTCTTCATCAAATGTTAGATCCCTGCTGATTTCAATCTTTTTGTACCCTAGGAAATAGGTTCTGTAAGCCTTCGAGCTTTCAGAGTATCCCACAAATATGCCCTTCTTTCCTGAAGGATCTAATTTTGTTCTCTTTTCTTTTGGAATGTGTATGTACATAGGACAACCGAATATTCTGAGATGGTTGACTTCAGGTTTCTTGCCGGAGAAGACTTCTTCAAGAGTCTTGTTCTCGAGTACTCTATGTGGAGTACGGTTCTATACATACAACGATGTTCTAGCAGTTTCTGCCCAAAGATGCATAGGAAGATCTTGATCATGAAGCATTGTTTTATCAGCTTCCATGATAGTTTTGTTCTTCCGTTCTGCAATCCCATTCTGTTGCGTATTATAAGGACTGGACAACTCCCTCTTAATCCCTGATTCTTTAGATAGCTCCTTGAATTCATTTGAAGTGAATTCTCCACCATTATCTGATCGTAAAGTCTTAATCTTCTTTTCAGTATGGTTCTCGATCAAGGCTTTGAATTCCTTGAATTTTCTGAATACTTCATCTTTGTTCTTCATGAAGTAAACCCATGTCTTCCTAAAAAAATCATCAATAAAAGAAAGATAATATGCATACCCGCTTAGAGAGTTGGATGACATAGGACCGCATACATCGGAGTGGATGATTTCCAAGGTTCCTTTTTCCTTGCTTTCACGACTTGGAAATGTGTTCTTTGTGTTCTTCCCTTTCGCGCATCCTTTGCAGACCCCGTCATGTTTTGCTTACATTTCTGGAAGACCTTCAAAAACTTTTCTTGCAAGAGGTAGTGCTCTATAATGCACATGTTCAAGCCTTCTATGCCAAAGTTTACTTGGCTCTACTGTGTCATGGACCAAGGCTTGTTCTGGATGGCCCTTTAATTTGTACAAACCTCCTTCTTGTTCTCCGATCACTATTGCATCATCAATAGTCTTTCCTTTTGGCCACATGATGACTTGACAATCTATGAATGCAACCCTCATTCCTTTTGCATTCAATGCTGATATGGAGAGAAGTTTCTTCTTGAGTCCTGGCACAAACAATACTTCTGTCATTGTTAGAGACTTACCAGAGTCTATTTTATAGGAATATTCCCCACTACCTTTTATTGGATATTGGTAGTCATCTCCTAGCTTCACCTTGTGAGGTGATTCATGTTCTGAGAGCTTCACAAAGGATTCCTTGACTCCAGTCATATATTTGGAGGCCCCACTATCAATAAGCCAATCATCACTTCCATGAGTAATGTTTCCTGTGAGAGCAGAGGTCAAAACATATCCATCCTTGCTTGAAGAATCTTCACTTTCATATCTAGATCTTTTCTTGGATGGTTCATCATCCTTTGCAGCATGAGCATGATGTCTTCTTTTGCTTCCCTTCTTCTTGGGAGGACTTCTTTTCTTCTTAGGACAATCTCTAGCAAAGTGTCCTTTTTCATCACATGTATAGCAAATGAATTTAGATTTATCTCTAGGATTTCTAGAGTTATTATTGTGATGAGAATACTTACTTCTGTGATGGTTGGGTATGGATTTATCGGATTGTACTATGAGAGCTTGATCTTCACTTCCCATCTTCTTTCCTCGAGCTGCTATCCGAGCTTCTTCTTGAGACCATTCTTCCCACAGTCTGCTGAACTTGACTAACTTCTTTCTAGCATAGATCCCTTGAATGAAAGAGTCCCATGTCCTAGGGAGACCATTCAAGGTGGTCATCACAATTTCTACATTCTCCACTTCTTCATCTACTGCTTCCAATTGTTCCTTGATCTAAGAAACCCTTGTGAAGTGAGAATAGATGGTCTTTGCATTCTAGATATTCACATTCTTTAGTTTATTTCTCATAGTCATCTTCTGATTTATGTTCTTCCCTTCAAACATTTTGGTTAGGGCATCAAACATAGCTTTAGGTGTCTTGAGAGAGGGCACCTGTGGGATAAGGTGATCCTTGATAGAATCACCAATGATCCTGTTTTCCATAACAATATTCTTCTTATGTAAGGCCTCTGCCTCATCTCCCTCTGGAACTGGAACCTCCTCACGGATGTAGGAGTCTAACTCATTTTCTTCTAGGACCAGGGAGATCCTATACTTCAAGGCTCAGAAGTTATCAGCTCCCTCAAGATTTTCATCAAGCTTGGTATGATGAGACATATTAACTTAGAACCTCAAATGGAAATACAAAATATTTTGGATCTTACCAGGTTCAAGATGTCGGATCTGGAACTTGAGCTGAAATCCTACAATACTGGATTAGGAGCAAATTAGGGTTTTTATTTTATGGATTTCTTTCCACCCAAATGCATTGAAATTTGTCCCTAACTTCGATTTTGGGGAGGAGATCAATCCAGGCCAGGGCTCACTGAAAAATTCCTCTTCTGTGAAAATCCCTAATTTTCGACAGTAGTGACAGGTCCAAAACTGAAAAACCTCAGAATTGGATTCCGCTTCGACAGAAAGATGTGCCCTATGGAGGAGAGTTATTCCACCTTACTTTTGCTGAAAATATATGGAGGAAGATCCACAAACTAGGAGTCCCTAGTTCCTGCAACTGCACAATGTATTCATCTTAGGTTAGCCCTGATACCATGTTAGTGTTTCGGCATTAATCTAGCATTATTAGGATCTTTAACTGAGAGAATAACAAGCACAGCAATCAAAGAAAAGAGACAATGAATACAATGTTTTTCCTCGAGGAAACCATAAAGGAGAAAACCCCGCAACTTCCTCAAAGATAGAATCAGCACCAAAATAGAAAATCCCAAAACAGTAAGTGATATCCTGACAGCAGTAATCTTCTTCTTGTCTAGCCCCAGTGTCTTCTCCTTCCTCAACCATGCACTGCACTTGAGTGTGGATGAGTTGTGTGTTAAATAAAGATTCATGTTCTCTATTTATACTAATTCTGGCATGACTAAAACCCTACTAGGGCCGACCTCTACTAGGAGAGTCTAATAACCCTAGTGCCCTGAAACTGCGGGGACTTTAACCCTTAGACAATCGGAGGGTTACCCACTATGACTTGACATGAATTGTTTACATAATATATCCTCCCTATCAGAACATTAGGGCATGAAAACATGACTCAATTCAATAATGGATACATCCCGAAATAAACATCGGGTTACAAGACATAAGATACATAGATGAATACATTCTGAAGTTACAAATACATCAACACTTAAGTCTCCTAAGGAACTTTAGATAGTATTAATTACAAGGTCTAACTGGTGGAGCCTTGGAAATGAGCTCCTCAAGAGAATATGAATACAATGTTCAATCATAGTTTACCAAATATCTATGGTACTCAAGAGGGATATCACACGATCTATTTGACTATGTATACATCAAAGAAAACACAGGCGTCCAAAATAATAAAAATTCCACATCCATACAGAACTCAAACATTCAAACATAGACATATATTCATATCTATTCGATTAGTAAATGTTGAAGACACATACCAAAAGAAAACACCCAATCCAGCATGAATTGATAATGGATGTGCAAACTAGATTCACCAATTGTTAATACCTACATAATGCCTATCAAAAACAATGGGAGCTCCTACCCATTCTGGAGTCTGTAGAGAGTCCTCTCTAATAGAGAGTCGAGGTATCGAGCCCTCGCTCCCCCTTTCTCCTTAATAGCATGGGGCTATTGTCATCCTTACGGATATTTTTCCACTAAGGCAAGGATATTTCCTCCGCATAGATTAGGGTTACTATTTCTATGTCCAACTACTCTAACGAATCATTCCTTGGGAGAAAAATATGGAGAAATACCTACCATAAAAATCCTCAAAAGGTCCTCTTGCAAGAGTCTGTTACTTCCCCCTCCAATCACCAATTTGGGTAGGAATCCAAAGATATATATATATATATATATATATATATATATATATCCTTGATACGTATGTATACATATATCATGCCAACCAACGTAGGAAATAAACTATCATCCTTTAATATATATTTATATATATATATATATATATATATATATATCTTTACACATATATGAATAACTTTCATATAACGGTACCGTATATGTCCCAATATTTAAATTGAGGTAATATGATGGCATCTCTTTATATTTTTACACTCACTACAACATCTAGTCCCTTAGAAATTAATTCTTTAGGTTTCCCTCTCTTTTGCTCTTTCAATTTTCAAGATAATTTCTTGACCCTGTTTGTTGAGGCTAATATGATGGTATCCACTTATATCATGGATAAATTATTTTAGAATTTAACTAAATAGGTTATAGTATTTTTAATGGCGAGAATAGGAATACTTGTATGATGCCATAGTTAAGACGATACGAAGACTACATCATCGAAAATATCCCTCACCATTCTCTTTTTGCCCTTATGGGTTTAGTTGGCCCATTGTTAAGTTATGTCACTGTCTAATTCTTTGACATAGGTAATTTATCTTGTATAAGCTGCAACGCTTTTTTTTTCTATGGGGGGCTTGGCCTTGAGCTCCTCATCAGAACAAGTGCAATAAAAATTTGTAATGACAAAGTATCTAGGGTGTGTGGGAGGGATATTACAAGTACAGAGAGCTTGAATTTTGATAATGTTGAGGGCTTTGGTAATACCTATGATCCTCGAACCTTGGGTCTTTGGTGAAATGTGCAATGTTTCCTCCCTTTTCTGACTGGCCTTGTTGGAAGACTCAATGATTTGAAATACATGCCAAACAATTAAAATGGTAAGTTCGTTTTGGTGTTTTTTCCTCAATGGTGTTTTTTTTGGTAGAGATACGATAATTTTAAAGCTGTAATGCTTAGCACTGTATTTAGAGAGACCATGATTCTGGATGGAATTTATAAGAAGCTCTCAGCATAAAACTTAATTTGAATATAATTATGGTATTACAACTATTTTTAAATCGTTCAATAAAAATTTTCTATAGACCGTGAAATGTTCATGTTTTCACTTTGAAATTGGTTTTACACACTTCAGAAATAAATATAGACTATATATAAGTTTCAGAGGTTTGTTCCAAATCATTTGCTAAGAATCGTGTTTATCCTTCGATTGTTATTCTGAAGAATTGGTTTGACTACACTGTAACACAATTCGTCCTTTGTTGTGAACATTATGTTTCTGCACTATTCGATTTTATATTTGTTTAGAAAATAAATGTGTTGTAGCATACCTCTTATACCTCAATGTTGTTATGTGTGAAAAAGGGTAAATATTTTGTTTCACTGTTAGTACAAAATGAGTCAATATTGTTAGCGAGAAATTTTACATGGCATTTTATATAAAATATTTCCAATCAAATTCAATAATGTCAAAACCATGTGCATTGTAAAACAATCATTCGAGAATTTTCTTTAATGTAAATCCCCTAAGATATTATTCATAACCACAAGCATTTCATCATCATAGTGCGCTAAAAATGACTCACTATGCGTACAATAAAACATTAAGATAACATTTTTTAATATCTTTTATAGTACTACCATCCATTTGCAGAACAGGATCATATGTATAGAAATAACATGGAGAAAGTAAAACATTTAGACATAACACACAAAGACACCAATATTCAAGCAAAGATAAACAACATGAGGCGCAAACATGAAAGAGACACAGGAGTATGTGGTTCGCCCAATCCTTGGGCTATGTCCACCAAATGGTCACATTGTGTGACATTTATTTCATTAAGGAATTACGCAATAAAAATGTTTCCATATATTTTTCTGCTATATTCATGTTCTCCTCCTTGGGGAGCCTTTCTGAGCTATTCCCACACTATCCACACAAGCAGGAAATTCTTCACAATTCAAAACAAGGCATACCCTATATTCTAAACTTTGTTAATTTAACAATAACTTGTATATATCAATATGTAAGTCCCAACTATCATGAAAAATGAGACACAAGTTAATAAAACAAGTTTCCCTTAAATTACAAGGGTAGTGAATGTCACAAAATCCATTCCCTATGAACTTTCATAATATAAACATTTTTATGCAGTTAGAAAATAACCACAATTATTTGATTAACTTTAAATGACTATTCCATTAAGAACTCAGACTATGAGAAAAATTTAATATAAGAATAAAAGTTCAACTTAATCCAACATCATACCCTAAAGGCTTCCAACTCAAAACATATTCCCCATTGTTAATAGAACTCACCCAAAACATATTAACATGAAGACACATCAACAACATTTCCTAAAATGATTAACACGTGCATCCATTTTTAAATCAAAAGAACAATAAAATATGATCCAAAACACAGCCATCAAGAAACTTATTCTCAACAGAACTTTCCAAAATGATTCATACTTGCACTCATTCTTTAAATAAAAAGAATAATAAAAATAGCATCATTTCACCAAATGATTAACATTTGCAACCATTATTTAAATAAAAGGAAGAATAACAAATAAGACCCAAAATACATCCGGTAGAAAAACACAAATATCCAACAACATTATTACAGCCTCATTTCACCAAATCTTTAACACTGCCAGCCACTCTTTAAATAAAGAGGAAGAATAAAAAGGATCCAAAACACATCTCACAATGTTATTCCCATGGCATTACACCAAATCTTTAACACTGCCACCCACTCTTTAAATAAAAATGAAGAATAAAAATGATCCAAAACGCATCCAGCAGAAAAACACAGACATCCAACAACATTATTTCAGCGGCATTTCACCAAATCTTTAACACTGCCAGCCACTCTTTAAATAGGAATGAAGAATAAAAAGGATCCAAAACACATCTGGGCAATGTTATTACCATGGCATTTCACCAATTAAATAACATTTCCAGCCATTATTTAAATAAAAGATATAATAAAAATAAGATCGAAAACGCATCCGGTAGAAAACCATAGATATCCAACAACATTATTATAGCCACATTTCACAAAATCTTTAACACCACGAGACACTTTTTAAATAAAAAGGAAGAATAAAAAGCATCCAAAACACATCCGGCAACATTATTCCCATGGCAACCATAAAAGACCACAAGATTAGACTAAGTAAAGCTCAAGACCTTACACAGTTCCATGGTATAGCTCCGGTCGAGGCCATCCAATGCAGCAAAAAAAATAACGTCCCCTGATATAAATAATTTACTCCTTCATTAGGTAAGACCATGCTTTTCCTATCACCCCGGTGAGATTCCTAAACATAGGGTTGTCGTTGCTACTGACCGAGAGGCTTTTACGCTATCAATTCCATTATTTCAGGTGACTATTTATGTGCTAAGAAAGTGGCATGGCTATCACATTCAGTAATTATTAAATTCCTCCATCCAAGCCAAAATCCTCCTTATGTCAAGCGAGGATCAAAGAGAAAATGGAATAGAGGATTTAATCCAAAAATTCATGATTTTTAGGTGAAGGATTTAATTCTCCCTTTTCATAAAATATAAAGGTTTCAATAATAATAATTCATTCACGTCCTTTTTCTTGATAAAAGACTTAATGTCTAAAAATGACTTAGTTCATCACTTTTGTCATTTTCTCATGATAATACTAATTCGTACCCCTTTTTATGAAAAGGCTTAGTTTATAATTTTTTTCATTTTCTTATGATAATACTAATTTTTGCCCCTTTTCATAGAAAGACTTAATTTATCATTTTTTTTTTTCTGATGATATACTTTATATCATAATACTCCATGTCTTTTATAAGGACTTAAATCTATCATTTTCCTTATAGATAGACTTCATATAATAATAATACTTGTCTTTTTATGAAGACTTAATCTATCCTTTTCTTTAATAAATGGATAGTTATTATTATAAATATATGAGCACATATATTTATAATTTTTCTTTTCCTTTATTCTCATGATATAACTATTAAACTTATAGTTATATCTTATATTATTATAAATAAGCATATATATTTATAATTCTTTTTTCTAACTTTATTCCGATCCCTTATGGAATCCGTCCACCATTCTAGTTCTTGTCGCACATACGTTTGTCAGCCCCCTTGCATTGTTAATTTTCGCCTAACAAAATTTTGTAGGAGACTAGGGTCTTTTGACTGACGCTTTCCTCTTTCAGGTTGTGTACTGAGGGAATTATTATGGCTCCCAAACCATTCATTTTTTTCCGTAGTGGACTTTAGTTTCCCATCTCTAGTTGTGTCAATGTCTTTAAGTCACCCAAGTCTACCACTTAGGAAATTACTCAACATAATTTCAAGGACTTTCTCGTGGGGCCTTGGCCTTGAGCTCCTCACCAAAAAAACAACACTCATAATTACAAGATAGTTTAGGGCACACAAGAGGGATATTACATGTGCGAAAAGAATTATGTGCTAAATCGGTTAATTCGGTGATATACATTTATTTAATGATGTGATAAGCGTTTACTCCGCTTTCTGATAGGTACTATGCTTTAAGAGCTTCACTCTTTTTTTTGGCATTTTGCGAAAAGAAAAGAAAAGAAAAGAGCCTTACAGGCTTAGATCTCGTGACCTATAAAATACTCTATGAAATAATATTGTTTATTTCATGTGTTTCTTGACAACGTCATGGGTTTAGCTTCATTAGATTCAAAATTTTTACTTTTCTATTAATCTAGGTTATTTTGTTATAGGATTAAATTATTTTGGAATTTATAACCCTTCCAGGTGTAAGTTTGAGTAATTATTTTATAAATATTCTTACCCTACACGTTTCGACATTTAGGTTTGGACTACCTGCGCTAAAAGGAGATATTTAAAAAAAAATTCACAGATATAGATATTCTTCTTAAGATTCGTTAAAAATAAACCTTTATCCTAAATCCTTTTGTAGAAGAAAAAGAGCCTCTCAGCTTTGTGATTTTAGTAAAGAAAATACAAATCCTTTTGGC
The DNA here is from genome assembly GCA_001517045.1 of Pseudotsuga menziesii. Taxonomy (NCBI): domain Eukaryota; kingdom Viridiplantae; phylum Streptophyta; class Pinopsida; order Pinales; family Pinaceae; genus Pseudotsuga; species Pseudotsuga menziesii. The sequence continues at coordinate 44,994 of LPNX010414996.1, read as the reverse complement.
TGTAAAATGTTATAACAGTATTTTTTTATGGATTTTGAACCCTCGATGGAAACATTTGTATTTTATTTTGTTTGAAAGATAATTTCAAAGTAAACACTAAATGATCTTTTTTTCATTGTTTACTTAGTGGAATAGTATGATTTGTAAAATCTATAAACGTATACAAAAAGAAAACTAAAGGAATAGTTAGTATTCATTATATATCCAATAAGAAACAATTTATGAAATTATATACACACACACACAATTTTATTCTAAAATAAGAACTACAATAATCTACCAGTTTACTATGAAAACTCTGCAAACACTGTAGCATTCGTGAACATATACTATAGAGAACTACTATCCATTATTTCTATTATAATTGAGAAAATAATTAATAGTCTTAGGGGGGCTCCTAACATTCATAAAATCTCTCACATATAGACATAAAACAAATTCAAAAGGTATTAATCACAACATCTAAGTGCCTGTCAACTGTCGAAGTGGAAAAACATCCAAAGAAGATTGTTCCTCCCAACCATCTCGGGAGAGAAGCCAATATCACTTCCTTTAATACACCCAAGCCTATTCATTAAACCATAAGGATGAAGATGTTGTGTATAATCCTACACACTACTCTGTTACTTAGCAATCACACTTGCATACTTAACTCTCAACAATTCACTTTATCTTTCCCCTCATCAAATTCCTCTTATTTTTCTAACTTTTCAGTTTCTAGAAAACCACAAGTCTCTAATCAGTTGGAATGTAGTGAGAATCCTGCTCATTCGATGATGTATATAATCTTTTGTACGTCTTTGGTTCAACTTTGCAATTAAATGAGACACCTGTTCAGTTCCTCTTTCCAAGAAACATGGCCACCTTTATAGGGATGTTGCCTCCTCCAACAACTAGAAAGTGAATGTTGTTGTTTCCAGTTGTCATTTTTTACTTCTACAATAGATCATTCCTTCTAGTGGGTGCGTGAACACTCTTCAATGGTCTTATTTGGGTAGGTGTCTCCTCTTTTAATTATTTAAATAAATAAAATATTCAATTACAGTCATTTTTTACCATCCTTGTTCAACAACATAAACATTTGCAATAAGTTTTGAAATAACATTTTCTGAAAAATCAAAATGTTTTTCATTTCTAGGTGGTTTACACTCATCCCTCCTGTGTATGCAACACAAACAAAATACTCATTTAGAATTTACAAAATCATTTGATGATGAAATTACAATAGAACAACTTCTTTAAAAATGAAACCCTTACCCATAACAAACAATGTCAAAGGAAAAGTTACGGCGAGTATAAGCTCTGCTCTACATATCTCCATGGAAGTCAAAAAAGCCCAAATAACACCTAAAGAAGGTTAAAATAGAACATTGTTAACACTTTAAAAAACTAGGACCACCACTCAGTAATAAAATCAGAGCTCGACCGCTCTTGCTAGCCACACAAAAGTCTAAATGACTCCTTCTTCCCACAATAATCAAAGAAGATCCCTTTGGCTCATGCCAACTGCACAAAAAAAATAAAGCAATCCACCTGTATTTCTCCACCATTAGCTCGACTCTGCTTTTCCCACCCAAACCATCATGCAAATGAGGCTTTAGACATGAACCAAACACAATAATCCATGGTAAAAAAACCCTAACTCCCATCTAAACATATGGACGGTGGAAGGAACACCACATATTCAAGTTAAGGACCTGTCCACGCTTTAGACTTGCAATGAGGTGGCAAGTTTATTCCAAATTCAACCAAAGACAAAAAATATAACAATCCATAGCATAATCATTTAAACCTTAGTCATTGAAATTATAATTTCCAAAATTTTGACGTAACACTTGTAGGCATAAGCCCCATAGATTATGATGTTGCTTTGATGTTTTATTTGATATATTAGGTCTAAGACCCCACTGCATATGAACATGATAATTTTTTTGATATATTGGGCGTAATCCAATTGCACACACACACACCCACACACACACACACATATATATATATATATGATTTCATGTGTTGGGCATCGACCCTGAAGCACATGATTGATAAGATGGTTTTGTGCTAAGTGAGGAGCTCCAGAGAACAGGGGTATTTGATGTTTGTGTTGAACATGAAGCTCTAAAGAACATGAAAATATAAAATTAGAATTGTTGAGAATAAGTCATGGAGCCTTCCTAGTTGATGTTGATATTAAGCTCTCGAACATCGGATCCTTGCCCATTGTATGCCAAGGTGTATCCTACAAATACATCCTATCGTAGTGTTGAGAGAGGATCTCTAGAATTGCACTAAGTTTGTAACTCCTTGTTTTTAGCATTGAGTATGAGCTCTCGATAAGCATGAGGAGTTACTGAAAATAATTAATATGTCTATTGAAAGCGACTCAAATAAAACATTGATCTCATCTCACTTATTTTTAAGTGATTAAATGAAATTTCAAATTTCTATATCTCATCAAGTACTAAAGAATGACCATTTTATACGAGGGAATCCAACATGCAAGGAGGTTTAGAGTTGGCTAGCCTAGTTGACCTAACCCCTACATAAAGACCTTATTAAAGAAAGTGTCATATGTTTAGGGATCATGATTATATGATACCTTAGGACAAAATGTTAACAAATGATATATATATATATATATATATATAATTTATACATCATATGTATAAATAGTAAGCATAGTAATAATACCAATAACTATAATAAATAAAGAAAGGATCCATAATAATATTATTATAACCAATGATTATTAAATATTAAAATACCTACAAGAGTCCAAATGCGAACTAGTTAAGCGTTCCTAAGTTAAATATTAAAAGTACATAAATTAAGTAAAAGGGGTTAAGTCAAGAAATCAAATGATTCTTGATTTAAGTGCCCCTTTGACAGAAAAGTCTCCTTATAAAATCCCAACACAAAGAGAGGCTTGGGGATCTTCTATCGTTTTGGAGGATTCCATAATTCTACCTAATTATTCTCAAGAGAGTTATTGGAGAACATTGTTCCTAAAAGGAAAAAGAAGAATTGTTTCATAACATAATATCCTAGATAGGGAAGCCTTACCTTAGGATATCTAAGCTGCTTGCATGTTGGGACCAACTTATAAGGGATTTGGATTGAAACTAGGAACAGATCTAGGTTATGATTGGGTGGAACATGGTAGTTCCCAAGTTATTCATTTATCTAAACATAGGTTAGATATTTCTATGAATTTCTTAATGCTAGGTATTTAAGTGTGAAGGTTTTTTAGCCATTGAAAAAACTTCATCATGCAGGTATGAGGTTCTTGATTTTTCCCTTGCAAATTGTACTACTCTTATTATCTGAAGTAGATTGACTTCTTATCAATTATCTAGTAATAGTTTTTTATAAGCTAGCTTATTTTTTTTGCATTGCTACTTTCTACAATTGCAGGTTGACTCATTTTGTACTAACATATATAAATATTTTACAAAAGGTTAGGATTATATATAGGTGTGTTTTGCTTCATAATCTCATTATTTATTTACAGATGTATTTCTTTATCGAAGGTTAGGTTATCTTTTCTTTCTTTTAACTAGGTTATCTTAAATATATTTTACTCATGATGAGTTAAGCACCATTAGTGCTATCTATGGGAGGGTTTTTTTTCTATTTCATTTTCGCAATTTAATTCTTGTCTATTAATTTCAGTTCAAAACCTAGACCTAACTAAAAACAGAACCTATGTCTTGTCTTTTCTGGCATAATTCATATTTCCAGCACGCTTATATTTAATATAAATAAACCAACTGTTATCTATAACATTAATATAATTCTAAGCATAATATTATAACATAAATACTCATAGCTAATACTTTAAAACAAATATTATAAACCATAACTATAAACAAAAAAAATTCCACTTTATAAGAGAAAACAACAAACTACGATTGCGAATATAAGCTATTGAGACCTCTAAAGGTCTGTAGGAATAATTTAATTAAATATGAACCATATTAATATTTCTACCAACCTCATATAGAATCAACCATAGTTTAAATACAAAATACTTAAAATATAAATAAAAAAAGGTTTCAAGATTGATTCTTGTGGGCATCCATGCCAAACCAAAGCTATCTACACACTTATCATTTACAACCAACATGGCCCAAGATCGAATCCTGCGAAGCTCATGACTTAAAACCCAAAATACATTTAAAATCATGACCAACAACGAATCCTCTAGGATTCGTTAGAAGCATTTTCAAGGATGCAACATTTCATATCATTCTACACACTCTACGTTATAAAAATAAAATTCCATAAGAGTTAATGAGAGATTGAAATTGTTTTCCTATCAACGTTTTCACACATCATTTACCAACAAAATTTATGCATTGTAAAATATTTAACATTCCTCCACATATCTATCAAAACCCCAATATATACGTTGTATCCATTCCGCGGCTCATGGCCGTTATACAAAATAGTAATCCATTAACATAAACTATAACTAAAATTAAACCCATGTCTACGCTAAGCATAAAATACTACATTCCTTTCATAGGGTTAAGCCCCACAGTCATGGCTATTTCCATGTAAATATACAAATAAGGAAATAAACAATATGAATAACCATAAATAAACATTTTACTAATATCTTACAGAGTCGTCGTAACATACCCATTATACCTCAATGCCGTTATGTGTGAAAAGGGTAAAATTTTTGTTTCGTTGTTATCACAAAAATGAGTCAATCGTGTTAGTGGCACATTTTACATGGAATTTTAGTGAAAGATTTACCTTGTAACATAATACAGCTTGATTTTGCAGTATGTATCATGCCCATATCAGTACAACAAAAATAAAAGAAAAATCCTTTTCGAAAGACTATTTAATCCTTTAAACAACCATCCTTAAAAATTTGTGAATGATAATATACCAATTCAAACATAAAGTAAATCAATCCTGAAACATCATGAATCAATTTAGATAAACATATTCTTCAATAATTATAATTTCTACTTCACATAATTAACTATCTAACGTATTATAATCATTGAAAATAAACAAGCTTATTTTGTATTAAGAACACTCATATGACACCACTCCACTATTTACATTATCATTATCATAAGAATGATTTATACAAGAAAAACATCAAGAACAACAAAAACAAACACATCAAGCACATAAGAGCGGGACTAATGTACGTGGTTCACCCAATCCATGGGTTATGTCCACCAAACTTAGGCATCATGTAATATTTATCCAAAGAATAGGTTACAACCCGCAACATCTATGTTTTCATAGTTTTTTTTTGCTAAGATATTATAGACTCCCTCAGAGAGTATGGCTAAGATTTTCACAACTACTATCAATCTACGGAATCAATTTTACATTATTTAGAAAAATCCTCTAGTATCCTTATAGGACTGCTAACAAAATCAAGAATCCATAACTCCTTCACTCACAACGCTAGTAAAAATAAACATAACCGAAAGGGAGATCAATTCAACATTATAAAAGATGAAGCATTGAATGCTGATAACTGCATGCTATAAAAAGATATTGTCCAAACTATGCTCCATATATATATATGCAAGTGCACATAATCATACATTTGGATGAATTCGCATTCAAAGGTACAAGTCTATCGAATATTTTAATCCAAATTACTCCCATTCCATTGGAAGTATTATAATAGTGTATCGTATACCTAGATCATGAGTTTAGGTATCCATGAAGATCTTCTGGTGTATTACATAAATCCATATATATATATATATATATATATATATATATATATATAACATGGAACATATATATATATATATATATAAAACAGAGTGTACATACTTATCATATATATATACACATAATAGAGAATACATACTTAGCATACATTCTTATCCTGAGTTGTAACGTTCTTGTAACATTACACATGAATCTCTTCCAAAGTTTCAATTTGTAAAAATTGCAAACAACAATTGCACATAAACAAAAGCATATTAATAGATAGTCACTCCTTAAGCTTGTAATCGTCCATCGTAGATAAGACGAGTAATAACAAAACATAATGGCTTACAATAGTATAATGAATATGGCTCTACTAATGAAATCCCATATTGAGTTTTCCTGGAAGTACAACGTTAATCAGAACGTAGTCAAGGTTTAACTACTGCAAAACCCTCTCGGTCATGAGTTTAACAAGCATAGCATGAATGGAAAGGAACATACATTCCTCATGTGATAAAGAAAACAAGCTTGTACATCACACACGCAGCTAAAAGGATAAATCTATATTGTTAGGAACAACGCATAACTCTTTCGCTTCTAGGTCTAACACAATCCAAATAAAGAAAACAACTCACTGAAACTGGCGCAAAAAATTCTAAATACAAACCCTGTCTAATACTCTTCAATTTATAGCAACTCCCAAGCTGTGTCATGATGGTTGGCGTGCTCAACTTCTACCAGCAATTGAGGGAGCGATACTGAAGCCCTAAACCACTCAAATCACCAAAATCAATTTTCACAAAAAGGCTACATTATTCAAGTAACACTCCTTTCAAGATAGTATGTAGACGCTCATGATCTTGAATAGGATGGATTATCAAAACCTCTCCATAAGATCCAGTATTAAATCGAAGAACAACTTCTACAAACCAAAGATTGTAAAATATTTGCAGTTGTCTTACTAAGCGTATGGGTTACTCAGTACACCAAAGCCGAATCAGCAAATTCAGCAATATCAAAAGAGTATGCAAGATGTAGAATTATTCCTATGAACCAATAATTATATAAAAGAAAAACTCAGAATTCACATTTGAAATCTTACAGATCTTATGGATGCCCTAAGGTTTCCAACAAATTCCTACACTAAACATAAAGCGTGTGAGCTGGAATATCAGATCGAATTGATGCCCAAAGCTTTCGACAGGATACAGCTCTGTCAGGTAGCACGCAGAAGTATCCTCTGCTATACTATGTGCAAGTATAGTTTCAATATAAAAATAACCACAAAATCAGTGTGGACATCAAAATGCTACAGCTCTTTCAGATAGTGTGCATTATGCATACGATATGAAAGTATGGGCATATAAAAAGAAGAACCACACCATATAATAAAAGGAAAAATTAGGGTGGACATCAAAACAAAACTTGCAACAGGAAGTCATCATACCATACATGCGCAAAGGGTAACTACAATACCACAAGGCAGTCTCGGTTGAGGCCATCCAATGCAGCCAATCCTGCGTTTCCTCCATTTGAATGTTATTTTCCCCCTTATGAACGCTGAGATCATTCCTTTATAAAGGCGTATAATCTCCTCTCCCATAGCTTGATATCCATTGGTGTAATAAGTCTAGTTTTCCCCCTTAGTTTTCCAAGAGCTAAGTGGCTCCACGATTCTTCAATGTCTGACACAATTCCCTGACCTCCTCATGTTATGGGAATAAATTCTGGTGTTTACCCTTATTATAGGAGTAATTTCTTTCCTCTTATTATGGGAGTAAATTCTTACATTTCCTCTTGTTAAGGGGGTAAGATTCATGATTTGCTCTACTTAACTTACTCATTTTAAAAAAGATAATCCCCATACCTTAATTCAGACTTTTTCAACTAATACTGTTTATGCCCTTTTTATTTAAAACATACATATAGATATATTCCTTTCTTAAACCTATATGAATATGTATGTACTTATATATATTCACATATATATACGTAAGTACACATACATGTTGTATTTTTTGTCCAATTCAACCCATGTATAATATATATATACATATATATATTTATGTCGTTTGCACATATTATATTTGTTATATGTGTGTTTTACACCTGTTCCAATGTCGCTCTTACCCAAATTGGCAACTACGAAACCTACCAATAAATGCGGTAGCAAGCTTCCTTCTGCCACATCATTTGGGTCGTGAAGAACTGGGTCACTAGTCTCTCCTCCTAGTGGACTCAGTTGTTTGAATGAAGCTGCATTTATTTCTTATGCCTCCCAAGTCCATGACTTAGGAAATCGCATCACGTACATACAAGGTTGTTCTGGTGGGGCCTTGGCCTTGAGCTCCTAACCAGAGAATAAATACATTCAGAAATTACAAAATATTCAGAGGCATTTAAGAGGGATATTACATCCTCCCCCCCTTGAGATAACATCGTCCTTGGTGTTCACGTATTTTCTTTGACTTCATATTTTCTTCTTTTCATCTCTTCGTTCTGAACCTTGGAGATCTTTCGGTATTTCTCAAGTCACTATCGTTCAAGAACTACAGCTCCCTGCAACAAGTTCGGGTCTAGTCTAATTTTCTTCAGTACATCATGTCCAAAATCATAATTCAACTTAAACATAAGCCATAGATCCATTTTGCATTGTAATAATATGCAATTTATGGGACACTTTCTAGTTTTTATTGGTATCATAATACCCAATTATTTCCATAATGCAATTTATTCACCAATAAAATATCATTACTACCCTTTGGATGTTGGTTTTTTTTTATCTCCAACCTTTGGATAGTCATGTCATCCTCGACGAGAGGAAATCCCTTCTTCACATTACACATTCAGCATGTAATAGTTAATTCGAAATTTGTCAACACGTTTTACGTTCGTTAATTTTTCCCAAACTCTCCCTTGAGTTTCTTTTCCATTCTTGTGTGTGCTTACAACAATTTCTAAGGGTACTCCCCCTTTTAACAACTAGTCAAAAGTTTTCTTCTTAGTGACATCAAACAACATCTTATCTTCCAGATGTCAAGTTTTCCTGGGTATTTTTCCACACCATATGCCTAACACCAAGTCCTCACGTGGCAATCGCTTACCTAACACCATTGTGCTCCTGCAACATATATGCCTAACACCAATGTGCTCACGTGGCAATCACTTTCCTAACACCATGGTGCTTCCGCAACATTCAATTATTTTTTCCTTGTTCGTATTTAGTATAAATTTTAACTTTGACTATTTGTAACCCACACTTCTTGGTGATTAGCATGACTTTACTTTCATTGTCCTGATTTGTGAATCGACTACATGGTTAGTCAAAGAATCTATTGATCACCCAAAATTTCATTAATAAATCATTTAATCATCATTCATGAGTTATATAACCTTGTAAATCATCTAGAAAAATTACTCCTTACTCATTTCTGAGCAATTGAGCACAACTTATATACACAGGAGGATTTATATACCGTAGTGCACGTTGATTGCAATAGTGGTCATAATCTTGGTGAATCCTGCAATGTCAGTATATAAACAACATCATCCCCAGTTAATCCTTGGTTTATAAAACCTCGAAATTCGACAATTTATAATAAGTAGAACATCACCCATTCTCGACCTCATTATTTGAGGCAATGAATATTCTTATTAACAGTTAATTCCGACTAATAGTATTCTTAGCATTCCCTGCAATGTTAGCATATAGCATTTTACAACATTCACCAATTTATTATTTTGAATAGAAATATCTTTAGACAGCCTTACTCGCCTATATTTGGATACTTGCTAGTGAAGGAATATTCCAACTTTACACCACATTCATGTGTGGCAATGCTAGGCACACAGAAAATAACATTAGTAATCCAAAGTAAACAAAGCAAACTGCTTACCATAATTTCATACCTCAACTACTTATATCAAATGTTACAACTTTTCTAGTTCACCAAAATGAGAGCCTTTATATAAGTGTACTCCTTCCGTACGACCCATAACATTAGGAACAACACATCATGCTATTTACCTTAGCTGTATTGTGGTCCAAGTTCATAAGCAGTCTAGTTTTCTTTTTCTTTTTCTTGAAGAAATACTGTAACGAATGTTGTCATTTTCATGAAATGTATAAGAATACCAATGAAAATGTATAAATAGCTCAATAGTCTTTGTGTGCATAACCCAATTTCTTGCACATTAATAATTATATTTAATGGATACATTATGAGACTGGTACTATTGTTCTGAAATTTAAGTGCTACCCTTTACTTCGTATCTATTTAGTATGCTAGTGGTATTCAACATTCGCAAGTTAACCAACAACTTCGGACAAAGAAGTTAACATTCACTTTCTAAGAATTTATTGTTACACACATGTTTAGAAAACAAATTCACTTCTCTCATCATTCACTTGTTATGCGTAACAACTGTTATACACCTGAATGGCACCTCTCCGTCTGAGTGCCGACATCCCTCATGTTGGCACAAAAAAGGACATTTATGGATAGAGGTTTGCCCAAAACACTATAGATTGGCTTATGGTACAATACATTCTTCCTCCTTCCAGTTGATTACTTTTCCTTTTTACTATGTTTAATTGTATTCATGACTCTCCTTTTATGCAACTCACGAGTCATTCGCGAGTGTCCCTTATAGCAAGTCGCGAATTGATGTATTCGCGGGTTTCCTTTGTAGCAAGTCACGAATCATTCGTGGGTTGTCCTTCTACACACCCGCGAATATGTACCTGAACAGTTAAACATAAAAACACATGCTGATCTGAGATTAGTTAAGCATTGTTATCTTAATCATCTTAACTATCTCAACCTCCTCAACCTTCGAAATTGCCTTATTTCCTCCATATAAATATAGGCCTTGGGGAGGGTGTTGGGGACATACACTTGGAGGGAAAAGTTATGCTGGTGGAGTTTATACAGAAGTCTTTGGAGCAGTGAAACTCAGAATCCTTTGGTTGCAGAGGAGTTCTTGTCTCAGGTGTTGGGTTGTAATCTGAACTTCTTCATTATTGATAATAAAGAGAATCCTTCTTCCATATGTGTTTCATGTGTCTTGGTTTGATAACTGTTTATGTTTATGCATCTTATATAGGGTTTATCTAGCATGCTTACATATATATGAATCATCTTGTATCTGGAATATTGGCTCTTGATAGGTGAAAGAAGAACAACCTTGAAGACTTTGGAGGTGAAGTAGAACGGAAGAGGACTAGCAAGGATCGACCTTCGTTAATAGAGTAAGTCTTTCTCATCCTCCTATTTATTTTACTACACTCTGGAAGTAAATTGTCTGCAAGTTAATTGAGTATGTTGGTAACCCCAGACCTTAGGTTATTAGGTGTGTAATCCTGTACAATAGAACTGGTGACTCCGCTGGGGAGCCTAGACTACTATAGGTTGTTTCTGTCCCCCTGACCAGTCTTTGCTTATAAGTCTGTGTGTGATCTTTTATCCTGGTTCTTATTTTCCTTAGCATTTGAAAGTCTTTGGTTTTTTATTGTTTTTTTTAGAAAAAATTTATACCCATTCGCGAGTTGTCATTCTAGATAGTCGCAAATACAGGTTTGCATTCGCAGGTTGTAATACTAGACAGTCGCGAATCATTCGCGAGTTGCTCTTACAGACAGTCGCGAATATGCCTGGAAGTAGGGATTTTTAAGTTAAAGTTTGCTTGTTCTTTTCTTTGTATAATCCCTATTTTCTGAGTGGATTTTCCTTATGAATGTTGGGTAGCTTGTCTGAATACCTTAGGTGATCACACTTTGTGCTTTTTCAAAATGCCTTGAGTCTCCTTTTCTTGGATTATTTAATGTTTGCATACTGAAGTATTTTGGCCTGTTTGGGTTCTTGGTTAAGGTGTCTTTTTCCAGATCAGTGATCAGTGTCTTGGGCTCTATTTTTTCCAGTCTATCTTCTGACAGTGGATAGTTGTCACTTTCCCTTGTAAGTCTACAGTAATTTTTGTCATTGTTTGCACCCAAGCTAGGGTTCCTAGCCTCCCTTGTTGGTGGTATTTTGGTTCTTTCAACCTGTTTGCTTTAGTTGGATGCTTTTATACTATTTATTTGATTCAAGTTTGCTCAAGCACAGTGCATTGTAAACGCATAGTAGAATTTTTGAGTATTTTTAAAAGTGAAAATAAAACATAGTTAAGCGTTTGCATTTTGTTTTTTGCATAAAGTAGTGTTCATTTCAATTTGAAAATATTATCTCAAAAACTACAAAAATATAGCCTTAGTTTTTTTCATTGTTGCTTTCAATTCATTAATATATATTTGCAAGAAAATAAAAAGAAGTTTGTTTTTATAATGGTAATTTTGCTTTGAATACACCTTTACTTTCATTTATTTCTTATTTGAGTCAAAACACCATACATTATACCACTCCATTTCCTCTTGAGTAAGAAACAGCCCTCTAAAATGAACGCATAAATTAAAATTTACTAGTAAGTTTTTTGTTTTTCGGGGCGTTTCACCTACTACCTTAGGCTAGACTTGTGGGCTAGGAAGTGTAAACTTCCCACAAGTTATAAAACTCAGACGTAGTGGACCTTTCTTTAGGTAAATCCTTGACTTTATCACTGTATTTGGGAAGCTCCTCTCAAACGGGAGTTAAGGACGAGGCCGCGTGGAGGCTTGGACAGAGGAGATAGCCCTCTGAATCCTTGTCAAAGCATAACTCAGGACTTTTGTGCATCTGGGGATTCTGTCCTAGACAGAGTTTTAGGCTCAGCTACCCTACCCATGCGTACAAGTTTGGCTTCCGACTGTCCCCCTAGACTGTTGATACTACCAAGGTAGCCTTTAGTCTCTTGTCTTTTAGGGTTCATACCTAGGTAAACCGGAAGGTTATTTCTGGTTCACCTTGAACGGGCTTGGAAGGTAACCCTTGTTGAAAGTGTAGGAGGGCGGTGGGTGATTCCTCCGCTTGTGCATAAGAACCACTTCAAGGATGTCAATTAATCGTTCATCAGCTTTCTTCGGGAAAGTATATCTTTTACCCTGGTTTGATTGCTTGAGGCTTTAGGATATTGATAGTGTATGCTCTGAGGTTTTTCCTGTGTTTAGTTGGAATTAGGGTGTGATTTGTCAAATTTTCAATTCTAGAGGACCAACCTTTTAGAAGGTCAAGAAGGTTGAGAAACCTTCCTCCTCTCACCACATTGGAGCCTCCACCTTTACCCCAAAGGAGGAGATTAGACACAGATGGTTCGTTTGAACCTGTAGGAATAAGTGAAGTTCTTGGTGAACGAGAACTCATTACTAACCATTTCAATCTTGAAACAGTTGAGATAGAAGAATTGCAGACTGACAAGTTTGCAAGAAATTTTAACTCCCCCTTGACTGATTTACACGATCCTGTGATCGTGCAGGTTAGACCATTTGATTCACCAGTGCTAGGTGTCCCTGTGGGTAGGACCATGTCTTCGGCGGAAGAAATTCATTTTGTGTTCACCACAACCATTCCGGTTGAAGGGGTGCTACCTCCCCCGGTCAGTGCCCCTAGATCTATTTTGCCTTCTACACCTTTTACTGCAGCGGGCCGGGTGGTTCAACCACCAGTTCACTCCAACATAGGAGGTACTTCTGGTGACATGGTTACTGGGATCCCCAGTATACCTACTATTCCTTCTTCCTTCCCTTACACTACCCAGAGTGGTCCGGTAGGATCCTCGGCATTTGTCCAAGGATTTCCTTGGAATGGGGGGCACATCCACCCATCTAATCCATACGTAGGTCCATCTCCTTCATATGTATGAGTGTATTTTGGGAGCAACACCTCTTATGGGAAAAGCTTCCAAACCCCTATTTTGGTCCCATACACAAGCTCTTCCTTTTCGCTATTTAGCGGAGGGATACCTGCTCCTGTCTTTCAGTCTCTTATTTCTATGGGGACGACCCGAACCTCTTACACTGCACTTCCCACACACAATCCTGTGGCTTACAGATGGAATCCATTTCAAAGCAACCTTCCCACTTCACAACGGGTGGCTGGGGGAAACCCCACTTTTTCCCATGGGCATTCGGGGGAAGGTTCCTCTAATCCCTAATCTGGCACATCTAGTGCCTCGGTTAGGCCCAAAATTCCTTTTCTGGCAACTTTAAACTTTCCAGACTTGTCAAAATTGATGAATGACCCAGTGAGGCATGACCCCTTGTGGCAACCTATTCCCACCAAGTTACCATCGGACATCCCTAAGTTCGAAGGCAAAACTGGTGAAGATCCTGGGGCACATGCCACCACTTTTCACTTATGGTGTTCTTCCAATTCGTTGAATGAGGATTCAATTAGGTTGAGGCTATTCCAGAGGACCTTGACAGGTACGGTGGCAAAATGGTATATTGAATTTCCTTCTGCTACCTTTAGTAGTTTCTGGGATTTGGCTAGTGCTTTCCTTAGCCACTTTCAGCTTTCGGTTCAACACAATTTCGGAACGGACTTGTTGTCTATTTTCATACAAAACAAGGCTAGCTACATCTCGGATCATATCCAAGACTGGAGGAGGCGAAAGAGCCTTATCAAAGCCACCATTCCTCCTAAGTTTCTATTAGAATGGTTCCTTAAATCACTGTTGCCATATATATCTAAGGATGTTTCCACATCAAGAGTAACAAATGAAGAAGAAGCCATACTCAGGGCCCAGCAGTTAGACTTAATTTATTCACAGTCTGGGATCTTATATGAGATCATCCCTGAGGCACCGAGGCCTTCGCATGAATCAGAGAAGCCTAACCCTCGACCCCATGCCGATGGTGTGGTTGGGTCTGTTAACTCTCCCACCGTAGAGTCTTTAACTAAGCAAATTCACCAGTTTTCTGTCAAACAGTCTACCGTGGAGGCAGCAAAGGCTGCCCCCTCTCCCCAAAATGAAAATGTTTTTGCACAAACCTCTCAGAAGGGCAATCAGCAACCCGACGAGAAGAAAAAGAAAGGTAAAAAGGGAGAGTGAAATCAAAACAAGCCAAAGCCCGTGAACAATGCTGATGGGGGCAAAAAAGAAAAGAAGAAGGTCAAGTTCCCTTGTAAGTTGTGCCAAGAGGACTACCTTACTCACCTTTGTCCCCTTATGGATCAAGCCCAAAAGCTTCTTAAAGCTCAACAACCGGCTATCCTGAAGGATCCTTTTCCCCAAGGATAGAAATCTGCTTCAACTTCTAATGTAGCAGGGGGCACTCAAACTTCCCCTGACCATAACTATATCAACATGGTTCGATCTTCGACTTTTTTGCAGACAAGGAACAAAAACTATGAGAAAGAGACTCTTGAGAAGGGTAAAGCTGTAGGTGAAACTTCCAACCCTCTCACAATAGAGAAACCTACCGAAACTATGCCGAAGATACCGAAAGGTGTTTTCAAGAAGACCTTGCATAACCCCAATGCTAGGGCTACTTCAAACTACTCTGTGGTTGAATATTTAGCTCAAACTCCATGTGCAATGTCAGCTTTAGAGGTGTTACAGAGTTTTCCTGTCCAGCGGGATGCCCTCTTAGCAGCTTTAGGTAGCATGGATTCTTCAAGTCTCATGGAAAAATTTAACTTATCTAATGTCAAAATTCACCTGCCTTACCATGTAGCCCTATCAATAGATGTTTTCCATGGTGGTAAGACCATTGGAAGGGCAGTTGTTGATGAGGGAGCCTCTACATGTGTTATGTCCTTGACCTGCTGGAAAGCTCTTGGATCCCCAGAGCTGGTCCCATCAAACACTTTACTTACTGCTTTTGATGGAAGATCCTTCCATCCTCATGGTATCCTGCCAGCTTTTGAGATTAAGTTGGCAGCCAAAGCGGTGTCTGTTGAAGTAGAAGTGATTGATGCTCCATTCGACTACAATTTGCTTCTAGGAAGGAATTGGACTTATGTGATGTCCATTGTTGCATCGGTCGTTCTTCGTCTCGTGATTTTTCCACATGAGGGAAAGTTGGTTACTGTTTACCAACTTGATTTTACTCGAAAAGGCTGTTTAGAGTCTAATGAGTCCGCTGTGCCATTGGTTGATTAGGTAAAACCTGCTGCACAGAGCTTGGGGGCTGGAATGTACACATCACTGATGGGCACATTTGATCTTCCAACCACGATTAGTTACATTGGTTCTACTAGTGTGGGGAAGTCCATCGCTACGGTTGTCGATATGACTGATCCTTGGGTCCTCCCAACTCCCCATGAACCGAAAGTGCCCTTATCGGCAATGGAGGTATCTTATCAAGCGATCACTCAAGCCACTGTTGATCCCATTCCAGATCCTCTAACAGTCTCAGACGATCTGGAAGAAGTCTATTTGCCCGCATGGGCAAAAAACTCTTTTCATTCCATAGATTTCTTAGATACCGTTTTACCTTCTGATGAAGCTATTCTGGAAGCCATGAGTGGACGTGATAAGATTTGTGAGGATCTTCATCATCGATCCTATTTTCTTCTAGATCTAAGCAGAATAGAAAACCAAGACTTTCACATGAGACTGTCAGAAGATGTTGATATACCTATTAATCCCTTGACTAGGGAAGGAGTGTTTTCTTAGGGGAATATGGCAAACATCTCCGCCACTATACCTATCAACATCTCTGTGAACCCAAATGTCATGGAAAACATCCATATAGGTGCAAACTACTCTCCAGAGGAGATTGCTATCTACACTACCCTTTTTAAGGAGTTTTGTGATATCTTTGCCTGGTCATATGAGGAGATGCCAGGCATTGATCCATCTATTGTTTTACATGAAATCCGAACCTATCCTAATGCCAAACCGGTTCGACAGAAATTAAGACCCGTGAACCCGCGTAAAGCGGCGGCTGTGAAGGCATAAGTTCAAAAGTTGTTGAAAGATGGTTTTATATATCCCATAGATTTGACTGAATGGGTACCCAACCCTGTTCCTGTTGATAAAAAGCAAGGGACTATTCATGTTTGTACACACTTTAGAGACCTCAATAAAGCCTGTCCAAAGGACAATTACCCCACACCATTTATTGACCAGATCATAGTTGCATGTGCAGGAAGTGAGGTGTTTTCGTTTATGGATGGTTTCTCCGGCTACAATCAAATCAAAATCAAATCGGAAGACCAACATAAAACTGCTTTCATTTTCCCTTGGGGTACATTTGCGTATAGTAAAATGCCCTTTGGATTGAAAAATGTGGGGGCAACCTTTCAATAGGCTATGAACTTTTCCTTTCATGACATAAAATCCATTATCGAACCATACCTTGATGATCTGCCTGCACATTCTCGTTAGAGGATCCAACATCTAGATCATTTACGGTTAATTTTTGAACGATGTAGATATTATAAAATTCTCTTGAATCCCCACAAGTGTGTATTCCACGTTGAGTCAGGGAGATTACTCGGATTCATTGTCTCTAGTAGAGGCATCCAGGTGGATCCATTGAAAGTTGATGCCATTGTGAATCTGCCTCCTCCTCATTCTCTCAGGCAACTTCAAAGCCTGCAAGGAAACTCTAATTTCCTTTGGCGTTTTATTGTTAATTATGCCAAGATCACTAAAGGTTTCATGCGCTTGCTTAAACAAGACACTCTGTTTATATGGGATGAAACTACACAACTTGCATTCAAGGCATTGAAAAAAGCTTTGCTGTCGGCACCTTTATTACGTCCACCAGATTATTCTAGGGATTTTATATTATATCTGGCCACGTCAAAGTCGACCATTGGGGTAGTACTAGTCCAGGAGGACGATAAGGTTGTTGAGCATGTCATTTATTATCTTAGCCGTGCTTTGGCTGGACCTGAGCTTAGATACTCCCACGTCGAGAAGTTAGCCTTAGCAGTTGTTTATGCTGTACAGAGGTTGTGCCACTACATTTTACTGAGGACCACAATAGTAGTGGCAGATGTGAATTCGTTCCAATATTTTTTATCCCGACGGATTGTTGGGGGGAAATTTAATAAGTGGATAGTCATTCTCCAAGATATTGACTTGGATTTCCAATCCGCTAAGTCTAAGAAGTCCTTAGTTTTTGTTGAGCTAATAGCAGAATTTCCCACTGAAGAGAATGTAGTTGTTAAAGATGACTCATTCCTAGATGAGCACATCTTCCTGATATCCACCTTTGATCCTTGGTATGGGGATATTCTTATATATCTACAGACTTTGAAGTATCCTGTCGCTTACTCTAGGGAGGAATGATGTAAGTTACACCTTCATGACAAAAACTACCTCATTATAGGAGATACATTATATCGACGAGGGGTAGATTCCGTCTTGCGTCGCTGCCTTACTCATGAGGAAGTGGAGATTGTCCTAAATGATTCCCATAGTGGAGCGTGTGGGGGTCATTTATATAGGTTAGCAACGTCCTAGAAGATATTGCGTGCCGGTTATTTCTGGCCCACAATATTTAAAGATTGTGTGGAAGCAGTAAAGCGCTATCATCCGTGTCAGCTTTACACCAGAAAAATGCGGTCACATCCTGCTCTGTTATTTCCTGTTGTCTCGGTAGGCCCCTTAATGAAATGGGGGATCAATTACATGAAGTGAAACTTAGTCTCGGCTGGGGGGCATAAATACATCATTGTTGCTGTTGACTATTTTACAAAATGGGCAGAGGCTATGCCTACTTTCAAAGACAACGGGGAAACAACAGCTTTCTTTATTTTCAATCAAATTATTGCAAGGTTTGGTATTCCCAAAGTGATTGTCACTGACCACGGTAGTCATTTTCAAAATAACATGATAACGGAACTGACTACCATGCTCGGATTTAGGAAAGAACATTGTTCTCCATACTATCAACAAGCAAATGGTCAGGTTGAGGTTGTCAACAAGACTTTAAAAACTATCCTTAAATGGACAATTGATGCAGCCCGCTCTAATTGGTACATCATGTTATATCCTTCTCTTTGGGCTTACAGAACTAACATAAAGACTACCATGGGTTATTCCCCTTTCCAACTCGTTCACGAGGTGGAAGCAATTACTCCGATTGAATGCGAAATCCCGTCTTTGAAGATAGCCATTCATGTGTTACCTGATACGACTGAGATTGAAGAACGACTGGTACATTTAGAACACCTCGATGAACAACGTAGAGATGCATTGACTGTGTATCAGGCTCATAAAAATAGGGTTAAATCTCAATATGATAAAACGGTCAAACCTAGGGTTTTCTCTGAAGGGGAACTTGTCTTGCTTTGGGACCAGGATAAAGAACCTATGGGGGCAGGAAAATTCAAGGCTATGTGGTTAGGACCCTATGTTGTGTCAAAGGTATTAAGTAAATGTGCATATGAATTAGTAGATTATGATGGGAATAAGCTGCCTGAGCCTAGAAATGGGCTCTACCTAAAGAAGTACTATGCTTAGGATTAGCACTTTTTCTTGTATTTTATTGTA
Source organism: Pseudotsuga menziesii (assembly GCA_001517045.1). Classification (NCBI taxonomy): domain Eukaryota; kingdom Viridiplantae; phylum Streptophyta; class Pinopsida; order Pinales; family Pinaceae; genus Pseudotsuga; species Pseudotsuga menziesii. The sequence continues at coordinate 25,932 of LPNX010414996.1, read as the reverse complement.
TGTATGCTTTATGTACAATAGGTTGTCAGTTTTGTTTTTTATATTATCTACTGGTTGTTGCAGATGTCTTCCAAAAGGTATGTAGGTTTCGCTGATGGCACCAGCCATCACACTTGTAACCTAGCCTCGGCAGCATGGGTTATCTATTCTCCCACAAGACAGCTTGTTGCTGCGGGAGGCGCTTGTTTAGGTCCTGCTTCTAATAATGTTGCTGAGTATAGGGATGTTATTGAGCTCCTATGGGATGCTTTGTCATGTGGCATTACCTAGCTTGAAATCCGTTTGGATTCTCAGTTGGTAGTTTCCCAGCTCAATCGAGCTTATCAGGTACGAAATTCTATCTTGTTACGTCAGTTTATGCAAATTCGTTTATTGGAAAGACATTTTGAAGTTATTACTTTCAATCATATTCCACAAAACCAAAATTCATTGACTGATGCATATGATAAATACATTTTGGATTGGCATCTCACACACATTTCATAAAATATACTGCAAACATATCAAAACACTTGTAAATAAGAAGACAACCAACATCAATATATATATATATATATATATATATATATATGTAAAATATATGTCTGTAGATAGGTCGAGTCTGATCCATAGATCATGTCATATACAAAAAGTACAAAAATGTGGATCATAATCCATCAAAATTCCCTAGGTCTAAGCTGGACCTCCCTGGCCACTAGGATTACCTTGGTCCCCATGATCTCTATGTACCCTGGCTTCCTCAGCCTCCTCAGCTTCGGCAGCCTCCACCGCATCTCTGTATACAAGCACTGCTCTAGCTACTCATCTGAAAAGATGTAGCCAAATCGGTGGAACCCCAACCACAAACTCCTGCATGGCTGCAGGGATATTCTCTATCCGTATAGTCGGTACTCGTTGGGTTAGCCTGGACAGCTTCCCCTCGAGTACTCTAATCAATCCATGATCCTCTCCCACGATAGGATGTATGAAAATACGAGGGTGCCCTTCAGGGTGGACTGGTCCAACATCTGCATTTTGACACATGAATAGGATTAAGACTTGTACATATGTATATATCGATCATTTGAAAACTTCATAAAAATTTGATAATGATTTAAAAATTAAAAAATTACTTACCCATCTCTCCCCATGCTCCTCCTGGAGGGAGGACAAGTTCGAGGTCACCTCGGAAGTCCAACCTGGTGTATGGAAACTGATCCAGCACCGGCAGCTGTCGTTCCCACTAAGTATAAAAGTCAGCATCATATATGTTGTGTACTATGTCTCCTCCTCCGTGATAGAGGAAGATGTCTCCCCACCGGCTCAGCCTTGGCTGACGCGGAGATCTTACCTGTAGTGGTATAGCAAGACTCATGGCTGCTACTCTCTCTCGAAGAACGCTACTAGTATGCTTGCATAGCCAAAATTCTTGCATCTTCCTCTCCTATAGTTAGATAGTAGCCTCTTCATCATGGGGGAAACTCCCAAGCACCAATCATAGAGAGAACCTCTAAAGCAATCAACTGCCACCCTCATTTGATTTATGGTGGCCATATGTAACCCTGATGATCCCGCAAGCCTCACAATGGTACTAGCCAATACCTGGAAGGTGAAATCCTAGATGTCTGCAATTAGAACGCTGCTTCCCTTCTTCTGAGTACCCGGTATACAAAATATGTCTACACAGTTTTGGACACTTAAGGGGTCACCGCCCCTGCCAGTGCCCTCCAAATTCACCAGTGCTCCCTGTCGTGACAACTCGGTAATGAAATAGATGTCTTCCACGGTAATCTCTAAGGTCTCACCTTGAAGATTGAACATCCCCATGTCATGATCCCAAAAATTGACCATGAACTCAAGTATGCAGACATTGGCCCGCATGTGTGATGTACAAAAGAATTTCAACAGCCCACTAGTTCTCAATGTCTGAAATGTGGGAACGCTTTGGAGCGCCGTATGATCCATCGTTTCGTGCTCCCTTTCCCTCCACTCCAGAACCATTTTCACCTGGAAAATATAAGAAATTTAATTCAGTATTTCACAATCAAAATTTAAAAATCTTGCATATTTTTAAAGCTTTGTCCCATTCCGCAACATTCACGACTGTCTATTTAGGCAGGTTGCGGATCATTCGTGATTGTCTATTTAGGTAGGTTGCGGATCATTCACGGCTGTCTAGTTAGACAACCCACGAATGAAACGCGTATTCACGACTTTCATGCTTAGCAACCCGCGTATGCACACTGTCATATTTTTGGGTGCTATTAAATACTGAATTCACCATTAAAACTAATATTTGTTTGGATCAATTTGACGAGCTTAGGGTGTAGAATTACCTGAAGCTGACGGATTGCGATTCCGACGGTCCAATTCTCCACGGTGATCGATCAAAGATAGAGGGTAATCTTGCTCTTTATGGTTCAAAAAGTTCAAATGATTTATCAACTTTTACAAAGTGTTGTTGCTCCAATTGCGTGGTTTCGCTATTTCCAACACATGTTGGCATCTTATCACTCCACATTAACCTTAGTATTTAACACTTTTCCATGGACTATGGTATTCTAAACCATTAGTCCCCTGTCTCTACCATTGTTCCTCTATGGCTAGGGCCCTTATTCCATGAGTATCATCTTTATATGCCTTTGTCATCCTTTGGTGCTCATGCCGCCACTGTTTCAGGTTCAGGGGTGTCCTCTTAGCTATTTTTCACGCCAAATAGAGATTCTTCTGAATCTCTTTTTACAAGCTATCCCTTTATAGGACTCCTCGCCCTTATGGAGTTTCTTTAGGCCCAGGTCTGACTCCTTCAAAATAGATTTGACTGCCGAGTTATCTCGTCCGTTCAAGCTCGTTAAGAATATGTGAACGGGCATCCGCATTGGTGGTAGGTTATCTCTTTCTCGGACCATGCAGAATAATAGGAGAAAGGATCACTCTCTTTTCTTTTGAATTGAGAAGAGTATTCTCAGGAATAGGTTTATCACTTTTCCGGACATGAGGGACTAAATTTACAGAAAAGGAACACCCGGTTTGAGCATAGTTTCCTCTTTTTCATACTCTGGACCCAAACACGAAAAATATTCTGAGTGTACTTTGTGTCTTTTTCATGCTCGTTAAACACTAAAGAACAAAGTAACGAGTTTATTGTTGTAAGCCCCATTTCTCATAACCAAATGGATCTTTCCAAGTAATCTTGCTTTCCTTCACACTCGTAAAACTCAAGCTATTTTATGCTGTTCTGGAAGGAGCGTTGGGTAGGTGGTAATTGAACCTTTTTCGGACCTTCTTGACTAATTACAAAAAAGGTTCACCTTTTCTTCTTCGGAAGTTAAGAGAGTTCTTCTATGGTTTATTTTATACTTTTTCGGCCCCAGTAGACTAAATTGGATGAAAAAAGACCCCCTAGAGTCTTCTTTGGAGTTTTCAGACTCTCTAAATGTGAAAACACCGGCTGAGCATGTACTAGTTGGGGCTCATTAAATCCACGAATCAGTGACACTATCAAGCATTATTTTCCCATCTCTTCAAGCTTGTTAAAAAATGAAGAGGGAACCGCGTTTACTTTCCTGGACTCGTTAAAATTTAACAGGGAAGGTAAGGAAGAAGTTTTCTCTTGTTTTCAGTAATGGCAGCATGTCATCCTTGAACATAGCACTCTTTGTTTTTTGATATCCATGTTTCAGTGTCTACTTATGTTCAGCTATCACTTTGAGTTTCTTACTCCTCCTCTTGTCCGTTATACCTGGGGAATCTAATCATGTCTCCTACATGACATATAGGTGTAGTTGTTCTATCTATAAGTTATATGCTGCCTTGGGTCATCTCTGTGTTGTACTCATTCTTCAAGGACTCTACCCAATGTCTGATCTATACCCTATTCCCATCATTGTTATATCTATTATCTATTTGTGTCTCCCTTCTTTTGCCCAGTTCCCAGTCACTCTTGTGATCCATTGGAGGATCTGTTGCCTTCCTTATCACAACATGGTTCCATTTTCAGTACTTCCTGACGGCGAAGACCTAGAGTTTTGACGATCGTACCTCAGGATTCACTTCCATCATTAGTGAATTCCTTTGCTTCAGTTGTCAATTATCCCTTATTGGTTGACAAACTATTGAATCCTTTCCATGTTCGACTTCAGCTTACCCTTATTCACATGGATTGGATTGTACTGGTTCTTTGGGATCCTTTATGAAGACCTTAGTCCCTCACATATGGACTAAGTTGCGCAAGATTATGTTCTATTCATCTACATAGCTTCCAGATCTTTGAAGACTCATCATTATTGTATATTTTGGCTTTGTCCACCTTTGTACTATACGTGGTTTTTTACCAGTATCATATGATGTACTCAAATATTGTAAAGGAGCTAATGTTCCAGTAAATTGAACATAGCATCCTTAGATGTAACTTTGTATATGACATTACTATGTATTTGTTTCAGGTACTCTCTCTGCTCCATTGGATTTCTGAGTTCTCCAAAGCTAAATATTATAATGTATTTCAGCCATCGCTTCCCTCTGGCCTCACACATTAGGGGGCATTTGTTATACACTTGAATGGCACCTCTCCGTTTGGGTGCCAACATCCCTCATGTTGGCACACAAAAGGACATTTATGGATAGAGGTTCGCCCAAAACACTATAGATTGGCTTATGGCATAATACATTCTTCCTCCATCCAGTTGATTACTTTTCCTTTTTACTATGTTGACTTGTATTCACGACTCTCCTTTTATGCAACTCGCGAGTCATTCGCGAGTGTCCCTTATAGCAAGTCACGAATGGATTTATTCGCGGGTTGCCTTTGTAGCAAGTCACGAATCATTCGTGGTTTGTCCTTCTACACACCAGCGAATATGTCCCTGAACAGTTAAACATAAAAACACGCACTGATCTGAGATTAGTTAAGCATTGTTATCTTAATCATCTTAACTATCTCAACCTCCTCAACCTTCGAAACCGCCTTATTTCCTCCATATAAATACAGGCCTTGGGGAGGGTGTTGGGGACATACACTTAGAGGGAAAATTTATGCTGGTGAAGTTTATACAGAAGTCTTTGGAGCAGTGAAACTCAGAATCCTTTGGTTGTAGAGGAGTTCTTGTCTCAGGCGTTGGGTTGTAATCTGAACTTCTTCATTATTGATAATAAAGAGAATCCTTATTCCATATGTGTTTCATGTGTCTTGGTTTGATAAATGTTTATGTGTATGCATCTTATATAGGGTTTATCTAACCTGCTTACATATATATGAATCATCTTGTATCTGGAAGATTGGCTCTTGATCGGTGAAAGAAGAACAACCTTGAATACTTTGGAGGTGAAGTAGAACGGAAGAGGACTAGCAAGGATCGACCTTCGTTAATCGAGTAAGTCTTTCTCATCCTCCTATTTCTTTTACTCCACTCTGGAAGTCAATTGTCTACAATTTAATTGATTATGTTGGTAACTCCAGACCTTACAACAACAACTAACCTTTTTCTAGGTCTATTAGTTCATGATAGCCAGACTAGATTAACAATAACAAAACATAATTCTTCCTTATGACATATGCTTTTAAGACCCAAAGTCGTATGCGAGTTATGTGCATACATAAAGGTGAAAGAGTTTTGTCCAAAACTAGTGGACCCAAATCCTACTTTTGATCTAATGCTCAATCATTAAAATTAATTTTTGCTGTAATAAGTCATGCACCTTAACCAATTCATTCTATTACCGACATCTATATGCAATCGTAGTTGTTCAACTAACATGTATCGGTGTATCCAAACGATTTAGTGCAATTTATTTGTTCCAGGTTTACACAAAACTCCAAGTGTAAAGAGGTGTTTCATATTTAATATAATTTTAGTATTTTTAACACCACTAACATTCATTTGATGCCATTTGTATTTTGTAAAAAATTGACAATATAATATATGCCCTTAGCATAGCTACTATTTTAGCATTACTTACCTTTGTGCTTAAACCATTTTACCATATTTGATAGTTTGTGACTAATCTTTTAGAGAGTTTTCAAGGGTAATACAATTACTCCTAAATGATCAACTTACCAAGTTCCCTTTTAATAGCTACCTTGCTATCCTAAAGAAATTCATGTAAGTTATGTATGTATATTTACACATACATATTTATAACCATATTCCCTCACATAACAGTATCTCTAAGATTTTGGAGTATACTCTCTTGAGCCACTTATATTTACAAATAATGAACCCCAAAATCGGTCGAGAAGACTTATAATCAGTACTCAATTCTCATTAGGTCTTTAGGCAATTAGGTAACCCTTTTAATGGTACTCTTTAACAACATATTTCAGTGTGTTTTACAATGTAACCTATCACAATTCACATTTAATTATAAGAATCTCTTTTAACATACATCATGTCATTTTTGGCCAATTCAACTATGGATGTAGGTTCTAAAGGTCACTTCTTACAGAAATTCAACTCCGATGTTACTATTATAGTAGAAACTACTATAGTACTTTCAGCAACCATGAGTTTGTCTAAAAAGACTATTATACTTCACCAATAATTTACTTGTACAATTTAAATAAAGACGAAACAATCATATTAACCATTCATAAACCTTTTCAAAAGTAATCAAGGAAATAGAAATATACCTAGGTACTTATGTCGTCGGCCTAACGTGGAAGTGGCAAAAGTAATGGCCATATTTATTATGATCTTGAGAAGATGTTCTTCCTTCTCCTGCACAACTACAAGGTCAATAAATATTTGTGTTTGGTACATTATTAAGGTACGTGTATTGTCGAATAGTGTGGACTTGTTGATTTCTATTATCACAAGGAAAAACTCAATCATTAGTTCTGAAATGAAATATGTAGGAGCGTTTTGAGCCCAAATAGGCCCAAGTGTTTCAACTTTCTCTCTAATACCATATGTAACATACCCCTTATACCTCAATGTCGTTATGTGTTAAAAGGGTAAAATTTTTGTTTCGTTGTTACCACAAAAATGAGTCAATCCTATTAGCGGCAAATTTTACATGGAATTTTAATGAAAGCTTTACCTTGTAACATAATACACCTTCATTTTGCAGTATGTATCATGCCCATATCAGTACAGCAAAAATAAAATAAAAATCCTTTTCGAAACACTATTTAATCCTTTGAACAACCATCCTTAAAAGTTTGTGAATGATAATATACCGATTCAAACATAAAGTAAATCAATCCCAAAACATCATGAGTCAATTTAGATAAACATATTCTTCAATAATTATAATTTATACTTCACATAATTAACTATCTAACTTATTATAATCATCGAAAATAAACAGGCTTATTTTGTATTAAGAACACTCATATGATACCACTCCACTATTTACATTATCATTATCATAAGAATGAAGTATACAAGAAAAACATAGAGAACAAAAAAAACAAACACATCAAGCACATAAGAGCGAGACCAATGTACATGGTTCACCTAATCCATGGGTTACGTCCACCAAAGTTAGGCATCATGTAATATTTATCCAAAGAAAAGGTTATAACCCGCAACATCTATGTTGTCGTAGTTTTGTTTTTCTAAGATCTTATAGACTCCCTCGAAGAGTATGGCTAAACTTTTCACAACTACTATCAATCTTCGACAGGAATTTTACATTATTTAACAAAATCCTCTAGTATCCTTACAGGACTACTAACAAAATTAAGCATCCATACCTCCTTTACTCACAACACTGGTAAAGATAAACATAACTGAAAGGGAAATCAATTAAACATTATAAAAGATGACGCATTGAATGCTGATAACCGCATGCTATACAAAGATATTGTGCAAACTATGCTCCATATATATATACAAGCACACACAATCATACCTTTGGATGAATTCACATTCAAAGGTTCAAGTCTATCAAATATTTTAATCCAAATGACTCCCATTCCATTGGAAGTATTATAATCTTGTATCATATACCTAGA
>LPNX010414996.1:0-17389 GCA_001517045.1 Pseudotsuga menziesii | reverse complement strand
ATATATATAACAGTGTACATACTTATCATGTTCTCTTCTCCTTGTATAATATATATATACAACAGAGCATACATAATTATCATACATTCTTATACTGAGTTGTAACGTTCTGGTAACATTACACATGACTCTCTTCCAAAGTTTCAATTTGTAAAACTCGCAAACAACAATTGCACATAAACAAAAGAATATTAATAAAGAGGCTCTCCTTAATCCTGCAATCGTCCATCATAGATAAGACAAGTAATAACAAAACATAACGGCTTATAACACTACAATGAATATGTCTCTACTGATGAAATCCCATATCGAGTTTTCCCGGAACTGTAATGTTAATCAGAATTTAGTCAAGGTGTAACTGGGGAAAAACCCTCTCGGTCATGAGTTTAACAAGCATAGCATGAATGGAAAGGAACATAAATTCCTCATGTGATAAAAAAAACAAGCATGTACATCACGCACACAGCTAAAAGGAGAAATCTAGATTGTTAGGAAGACCGCATGACTCTTTTGCTTCTGGGTATAACACAATCGAAATATAAAAAAAAACTCACTAAAATAGGCGCAAAAATTTCTAACTACAAAGCCTCTCTAATACTCCTCAATTTCAAGCAACTCTCAAGCCATGTCATAATGGTTGACGTGCTCAGCTGCGACCAACAACTACCAGTAATTGAGGGAGCAATACTGAAACCCTAAACCACTCAAATCAATAAAATCAATTTTCCAAAAAAGGATACATTATTCAAATAACACTCGTTTCAAGAAAGTATGCAGACGCTCACGATTTTGAAGATAATGGCATATAAAAACCTCCCCATAATACCCAGTATTAAATCCAACAACAACTTCTGCAAACCAAAGATTTTAAAATATTTGTAGTTCTCTTACTAAGCATATGGGTTACTCAGTACACCAAAGATGAATCATAAAATTTAGAAATATCAAAACAGTATGGGGTAACAGTCATTATGTAAAAGAAAAACTCAGAGTTCGCATTTGAAATCCTACAGATCTTGTGGATGCCCCAAGGTTTCTAACAAATTCCTACATTAAACATAGAGGGTGTGAGCTTGAATCTTAGATCGAATTGATGCCCAAGGATTTCAACAGGATACATCTCTGTCAGGTAGCACGCAGAAGTATCCTCTGCTATACTATGTGCAAGTATAGGTTCAATATAAAAAGAACCATGAAATCACCGTGGAAATCAAAATGCTACAACTCTTTCAGATAGCGTGCATCATCCATAAGATATGAAAGTATGCGAATATAAAAAGAATAACCATAGCATATAATAAAAGGAAAAATCAGCATGGACATTAAAACAAAACTTGTGACAGGCAATCCGCCTACCATACGTGCACAGGGGGTAACTACAGTACCACAAGGCAGTCCTGGCTGAGGCCATCGAATGCAGCCAGTCCTGCATTTCCTCCAGCTCAGTGTTTTCTTTTCCCTTATGAATGCAGATATAATTCCTTTATAAAGGAAGATAATCTCCTCTCCCACGGCTTGATAGTCGTTGGTGTAATAAATCTAGTTTTCCCCCTTAGGTGTCCAAGACCCAAGTGGCTCCACGATTCTTCAATGTCTGACACAATTCCCTGACCTCCTCATGTTATGGGAATAATTTCTCGTGTTTACCCTTATTATAGGAGTAATTTCTTTCCTCTTATTATCGTAGTAAATTCTTACGTTTCCTCTTGTTAAGGAGGTAAGAGTCATTATTTCCTCTACTTAACTTACTCATTTAAAAAAAGATAATCCCCATACCTTAATTCAAACTTCTTCAACTAATACTATTTATGCCCTTTTTATTTAAAACATACATATAGATATATGCCTTTATTAAACCTATATGAATATGTATGTACTTATATATATTCATATATATATATACCTAAGTACACATACAGGTTGTATTTTTTATCCAATTCAACCCATGGATACTATATATATATATACATATATATTTATGTTGTTTTCATATATTATATTTGTTAATTGTGTGTTTTATACCTGTTTCAATGTCGCTCTTACCCAAATTGGCCACTACGAAACCTACCAATAAATGTCGTAGTGAGCTTTTTTCTGCCACATCATTTAGGTCATGAAGAACTGGGTCACTAGTCTCTCCTCCTAGTGGACTCGGTTGTCCGAATGAAGCTGCATTGATTTCTTAAGCCTCCCATGTCCATGAATTAGGAAATCACATCACCTACATACAAGCTTCTGCTAGTGGGGCCTTGGCCTTGAGGTCCTCACTAGAGAATCAATACATTCATAAATTACAAAATATTCAGAGGTATTTAGGAGGGATATTACAGTCGTCAAGCTAAATGGAAAGAATTCCATTGCGAGTGATGGCATGACTCTAAGCCAAGAAATTCTTTTAAATCATCCAAATAAGAATCTAATTACAAAACAACAGTTTACATAGAGTCAAAAAGTGGCAAGATAAGAATTGTAACCATGATTTATATGCAGTAGCGAATGCATTATATTTAAGCACCATAAAATATATAATCAAATACACAGTGGCATTTCCAAGCCATTGCACCCTTGAAAGCAATGGTGTTGTCACCATTTATAAAAACCCAAAATTATTAACAAAACGTAGAGACTGTAATAAACCACCATGGCCACAATATTAACGCTATCAATAATTTATTTATTTACAGAGCTGAATCACACAAGTCTCATCCCGAATGGGCAAAACCCAAAAAAAAATGCAAATTATATTCGCATCTCTCAATTTTTTGTTTCATTCACAAATATACCCATATCCACTCGTAACTCTTAAACTAAACCATATATTCATCCAAACAATGAGCTTAAATAATTTCCAAAACACCCACACACAGAGGACCAAGTTTTAATATTGTTTGTAGAGGGAAATGCGTTGGTCACTTGGAAAGACCCACGACCATGTAGTTAAGGCCCTACAACCTACGAATATATGACATGAAGGATGAGAAGTATTCCAAACCTCTAGACCGAAACAGAAAATAAACAAGTGTTGCAAAACCAAAACAATGGACACACCTTCTAGTGCGTAGCTAAACACCAGTCCCCATGCCATGATACATACGAGAGATTTGAATAGAGCTCACCCAATGAAAGTGAAAATTACCCATGCCTCCATTAAATTCCAAGCTTACGGATTGAGACCCCCAAATCCCAAAGTGCATTAACTCCGCCACCCTGTCCACCACTACATAGATTTCCAACCCAAATTCTATAGTTCATAAAACTCAAAAACACATTTTGACAATTAATTTCCATGCATTTCATAAACCCCATCAATGGAGTCATGGACTTAGGGTAAATCCATAATTCATGGCATATGCAATATTCCATGAATGTCTTATATTATACCTTCAAACACTGTATCCAAAAACCTTAATTAACATAGGGCTAAGATTTAATATCATAAGCCTTACACAATACAAAATAAACCATATAAATGTTAAACACAGGTTTAAGGTAAATCAAGGTCTTAAGACCATAAGAAATAATGGTAACTAGTATAGAGGTAGGTATAAATAACCTATACTTGCATGAAATGATAAATGCTAACTACCTTAATAAGAGATGCTAGGATAGGACATTGGTCTCGTTGTCTTCAGTGGAAATAGAGAAGTTGAACGTAGGTAGTATGAATTTTTTTTAACCTGTTATCACAAGTCTTTTGTCACCTGGTGCAGCTGTACAAGGAAGAGATGCATTAGTTCTATAAGAACTAAGTAAACCCTATAGAGACAAGTAAAACCAGTTACCTCTCTAGGTGTTTCTACAAGGGATACAAGTCCCTCCACTCCACACCTTCACAATACAAGTTAAGAGAGGATTGTACATAAAACAATAACCAAACCTTGTAAATAATAAGTAAGAAAATGATTGTACATACATGCATGTAAATACATTAGAAGAAGCAATTAATGAACAACATAAGCATCTAGCTCAGATTCAGGTAACATAACGACAACATAGAATTACATTAATAACCACATTGGGGAAAACACCTAGAAGAAGGTAACATATTTAGTTCAGTGAACAAAGTTCGACATATTCCGCATAAGCTTAGATAATGTCCAATTGATGTAGTAATTAACTAGACTAATAAAAAAAATATTGTTCAAATTTTGGGGACATTACAAGTGGTATCAGAGCCGAGTGTGAACACGAAGGGACCAAATGGGCATACGAAACATTCATTGCAAGAAAAAAAAATATGTTTTTAAATTTTGTTAACTAAAAAAAAAATTTCCTATTATTAAAAATTTGCAATTGCAGGATTTAAAAGAACAATTCAGATCATGAACACTGAAGAGGACAATAGCACAAGGGAAACTTGAATACCCCCACGCATGATCCAGATGAAGATCGGTGGCAGCCCACCTATTCCATTGGTTGAAAACAATTGTCCATTGTGGCAGTTTCCTAGTTATTTTTCTGCAATTTTTTGAGTCCTAAAATTCCGGGGCCGTTTTGAGGCCCTAAACGACATTTTTTGGAGATTTGGGTCCAAATGGCTGCCATCGGCATGCATTTGGCCAACCAAAAGTTGTAAAGAATAGATAGACCTTTCCAATGAGCTATCGAACACCCAAACTGGAGATCGTATGCAAAAGTTATGACCCCGGGAAGTTGACTGTTCAACTTACCACAGTGGGGCCGCAAACTTTATGACGGTTCATCTTCTAGGGTTATGTTTTGGACTTTTGGGGTTCCCACCTCGTTCTTATTATAAATAGGCCCCTTTGGCCTCATTTTGTATTCATCTTGGAATGGATGAGCGTAGCAACCACATCTCTTCTCAGAGACAGCTACCACCATTATAGCAATTGTATTACAGTATGTTCTATTTGCGCCATTTAATAGAATATGTGTTTACTGTATCTCTGTTATCATTGCAAAATGTATGTTATTATGATTCTGTCTATGTTCTTTCATTTCGTTCACACATAAATCTAGATCAGTGGTATCAGAGCAATCCGCTCTTTGATTGTTTCTCGACACATGTCCCTGATGAGGTCCAAGTATAGAGAATTTGGTCTCGAACTAGTTTCACTTGATCATTCTCGCCGTCCAAAATGACCTCCCATGGTGGAAGAAAAGAGAGACGATGGAGCAGGAGATCCTATCAAGTTGATTCTTGAGGAAGCCCTCGAGCGACAAAGGATCGAGATGATGGATAATTTCACCCAAATCCTTCTGCGAATGCTGGAAACTCTCTTTAAGCTACAAGTTAACTTTGATGTCCCTTTATTTGAAGGCAATATCGATGCAGATGACCTAGATAATCGGTTGAATGTTCTAGAAGGGTATTTCTCTGTCCACAATTTTTCTGATAGAGAAAAGATCACCTTTACGCTCCTTAAGGCAGTCCCCCATGTCCAAAATTGGTGGGGAACTTATTGTGAGCAAAACTCATTAGACGAGTCTGGAACGTTTGAAACAAATCCCACTTGGGCCTCTTTCATAGATGCTATTAGGGAGTAGTATTACCCTGTGGGAAACTATGATGACCGGTACATAAAATGGACCATTCTGCATCACAAAAGGGACTAGGCAGTGTCGTAGTACACCAACAAATTTCATACCTTGCGTACAAAGCTGAGTATCAAGGACTCTGAGCGACACCTAATTCTGAAATATCATAGTTGTCTACATCGGTACATCCGAAGTAAGACAGACTTCCTTGACATCTCTTCGCTTAGATCCGATTATCGGTATGCTGTCAAAATCAAGGAGAAATTTTGACAAAAGAACAAGCGAGACTCTGGACCTGCGCACCCATCGCAGAAGCAAGGCAAGGGAAACCCTAGCACGCAAAGCATATGAAAAGGAAAGGACAACCAGTCCCCACCAAAAGAAAAGAAGGGAGATGGAAAGACAAAGAAGGACACCGGTAATTGGTGCGAATTTCATAAAACTCCTTGGCACAACACTGATGAATGTTTCTCAAAGCAGTCATTAGTGGCCAAGATCAAATCTTCAGAATCACATCGTGATTTTGATTCCGAACCCAATGTCATAGCCACATACAATGGGAGGTGGATCATTGATGCAGACCCCAATGCCACTGTTTCTACCGCACAGATTCAACTAGAGGATCCTGAAGAGTCAGAGGCAGAGAAACACCTATTCCACATGAAAATGTGGTTGAAGGGAATGCCTCTACATTTTTTCATTGATAATGGCAGCCAAAAGAACCTGATCTCAGCAGAATTCGTTAAGAGATTGGAGCCTCCGACAACACCACACTTGCAAACCTTTAACATCGGTTGGCTAAGCCAAGGATGAGGTATCTGCATTACTCAACAATGCCTCATACCATATGGAATCAAGCCTTTCAAAGAAGAGCTACTGTGTGATGTGGCCCCACTTGAAGTCTATGATCTTCTTTTAGGACAACCATATATGTGCAAGCGTCATGTTGTATATGAGTCACAGCCTCACAGTGTCATTGTTACTTTGGGAGGAAAACTCTATCGAATAGCAGTGACAATTGAACCTAAAAAAGTCTCGCAAGGTAGGAAGATAAGCTCCCACATCAGAAAATTATTCCTCTTCACAATTGCATCTGAAAGAGAACATAAGATCACAGAGACCTCCGCACCATGTGCACAAGGTATATTTGCTCATCAAACACAAGAAGATGACAGATCCATTGTTCGCTCATCTATCTGAGTACCTCTACAATGCAAGGACATGCATTCAAGGTGATCATCTAGAAACAAATCATCCCCACAACAATTACAACCCTCTCGGTATGCCAAAGAAAAGCAGCCTCTTCACTTCAACAAATGTCGCACCAGGAGATAAACTCAACACAGAGTTCGAGATATGATATGGGATTCGATGCAATGGAGACAATTGCTTCCTAAAGAGAGAATATTGATCCAGATGAACATCGGTGGCCACCCACCTACTCCACTGGTTCAAAACAATTGTCCATTGTGGTAGTTTCCTAGTTATTTTTTGAGTCCTAAACTTTCGGGGCCGTTTTGAGGCCCTAAATGACGTTTTTTTGAGATTTGGGGACAAATGGTTGCCATAGGCATGCATTTGGCCAACCAAAAGTTGTAAAGCATAGATAGACCTTCCAACAAGCTATCGAACGCCCAAATAGGAGATTGTATGCAAAAGTTATGACCCCGGGAAGTTGGTTGTTCAACTTAGCACCGTGGGGCCGCAAACTTTATGACGGTTCATATTCTAGGGTTATGTTTTGGAATTTTGTGGTTCTCACATCATTCTTATTATAAATATGCCCCTTTGGTCTCATTTTGTGTTTATCTTAGCACGGATGAGCGTAGCAGCCACATCTCTTCTCAGAGAGAGCTACCACCATTCTAGCAATTGTATTACAGTCTGTTCTATTTCCGCCATTTAATAGAATATGTGTTTACTATATCTCTGTTATCTTTGCAAAATGTATGTTATTATGATTCTGTCTATGTTCTTTCATTTCGTTCACACATAAATTTGGATCAATGGTATCAGAGCAATCTACTCTTTGATTGTTTCTCAGCGCATGTCCCAGACGAGGTCCGAGTATAGAGAGTTTGGTATCAAACCAGTTTCACTTGATCATTCTCGTCGTCCATAACGACCTCCCATGGTGGAAGAAAAGAGAGACCATGGAGCAGGAGATCCTATCAAGTTGATACTCGAGGAAGCCCTCAAGTGACAGAGGAATTAGATGATGGTTAATTTCTCCCAAATCCTCCTGTGAATGCCAGCAATGGCAAGTGCATCTTCAATGAGGAGTCGGTTTGGGGATGCAACTCCCTTTAAGGTATGAGTTAAATTTGATGTCCCTTTATTTGAAGGAAATATTAATGTGGATGCCCTAGATAATTGGTTGAATGTTCTAGAAGGGTATTTCCCTATCCACAATTTTTCTGACAGAGAAAAGATCACCTTTGCGCTCCTTAAGGCAGTCCCCCATGTCCAAAATTAGTCAGGTACTTATTATGAGCAAAACTCATCGGACGAGTCTGGAATGCTTGAAACAAATCCCACTTGGGCCTCTTTCATAGATGCTATCAGGGAGCAGTATTACCTTGTGGTAAACTATGATGACCAGTACACAAAACAGACCATTCTGCATCAAGAAAGGGACTAGGCGGTGTCAGCGTACATTGACAAATTTCATACCTTGCGTACAAAGCTGAGTATCAAGGACTCTGAGCGACACCTGATTCTGAAATATCGCAGTAGTCTACATCGGTAAATTCGAATTGGGATGGACTTCCTTGACATCTCTTTGCTTGGATTCACTTATCGGTATGCTGTCAAAATCGAGGATAAATTTTGACAAAAGAACAAGTGAGACTCTGGACCTGCGCACCCACTGCAGAAGCAAGGAAAGGGAAAACCTAGCCTGCAAAACACAGGACAAGGAAAGAAGGGAGATGGAATGACAAAGAAGGACACTGATAAGTGGTGTGAATTTCATAAAATCCCTTGACACAACACTGATGAATGTCGCTCAAAGCAGTCATTAGTGGCCGAGATCAAATATTTAGAAGCAGATCTTGATTCTGATTCTGAACCCAATGCCACAGCTGCATACAATGGGAGGCAGATCATTGATGCAAACCCCACTGTTAATGTTACTACCGCACAGATTCAACTAGAGGATCCTGAAGAGTCAGAGGCAAAGGAGCGCCTATTCCACTCGTAGATGTGGGTGAAAGGAATGCCTCTACATTTTGTTGTTGACAATGGCACCCAAAAGAACCTGATCTCAGCAGAAGTCATCAAGATATTGGAGCTTCCGACAACACCACACCCACAACCCTATAACATCGGTTGGCTAAGCCAAGGATGAGGTAACTGCATTACTCAACAATGTTTCCTACCATATGGAATCAAGGATTTCAAAGACGTGGTACTGTGTGATGTGGCCCCACTTGAAGTCTGCCATTTTCTTTTAGGATAACCATATATGTGGAAGCATTATCTTGTATATGAGTCACGGCCTCGCATTGTCATTGTTACTTTGGGAGAAAAAATCTATCGAATACTAGAGACCGTTGCACCTAACAATGTCTTGAAAGGTAGCAAGATAAGCTCCCACATCAAAAAATTATTCCTCTTCACAATTGCATCTGAAGGAGAACATAAGATCACAGAGACCTCCACACCCTCTGCGCAGGGTATCTCTGCTCATCAGACACAAGAAGAAGACAGAGCCATTGTTCCCTCATCTATCTGAGTACCTCTACAATGCAAGGGAACACATTCAAGGTGCTTAGCTAGAAACAAATCATCTGCACAACAATTACAACCCTCTTGGTATGCCAAAGAAAAGCAGCCTCTTCACTTCAGCAAATGTCGCACCAGGAGATCAACTCAACACACAGTTTGAGATATCATAGGAGATTCAAAACAATGGAGACCATTGCTTCCTAAGGAGGGAATATTGATCCAGATGAATATCAGTGTCCAACCACCCATTCCACTGGTTCAAAACAATTGTCCATTGTGGCAGTTTCCTAGTTCTTTTTCTGCAATTTTTCGAGTCCTAAACTTTCAGGGCTGTTTTGAGTCCCTAAATGATTTTTTTTGAATATTCGGGGAAAAATAGTTTCCATCGACATGAATTTAAACAACCAAAACTTGTAAAGCATATATAGACCTTTCCAACAAGCTGTCGAACACCCAAATCGGAGATCGTATGCAAAAGTTATGACCCCAGGAAGTTGACTATTCAACTTACCACCGTGAGGCCGCAAACTTTATGATTGTTCATCTTCTAGGGTTACGTTTTGGACTTTTGGAGTTCTCACCTCATTCTTATTATAAATAGGCCCCTTTGGCCTCATTTTGTATTCATCTTGGCACAGATGAGCGTAGCAGCCACATCTCTTCTAGCAATTGTTTACAGTCTGTTCTATTTCCGCCATTTAATAGAATATGTGTTTACTGTATCTCTGTTATATTTGCAAAATGTCTATTATTATGATTCTATCTATGTTCTTTCATTTTGTTCACGCATAAATCCAGATCAGTGGTATCAGAGCAATCTGCTCTTTGATTGTTTCTCGGTGAATGTCCCTGACGAGGTCCAAGTATAGAGATTTTAGTCTCGAACTAGTTTCACTTGATCATTCTCACCGTCCAAAAAGACCTCCCATGGTGGAAGAAAAGAGAGATGACGAAGCAGGAGATCTTATAAATTTTATGCTTGAGGAAGCCCTCGAGCGACAGAGGAACGATATGATAGATAATTTCATGCAAATCCTTCTGCGAATGCTGGCAACGACAAGTGCATCTTCAACAAGTAGTCGGTTCGGGGATGAAACTCCCTTTAAGGTACAAGTTAACTTTGATGTCCCTTTATTTGAAGGCAATATCAATGCAGATGCCCTAGATAATTGGTTGAATGTTCTAGAAGGGTATTTCTCTGTCCATAATTTTTCTAACAGAGAAAAGATCACCTTTGTGCTCCTTAAGGCAGTCCCCGATGTCCAAAATTGGTAGGGTACTTATTGTGATCAAAACTCATCAGATGATTCTGGAATGTTTGAAACAAATCCCACTTGGCCCTCTTTCATAGATGCTATCAGGGAGCAGTATTACCCTTTGGGAAAGTATGATGACCAATACAAAAAATGGACCATTTTACATCAAGAAAAGGACCAGGCGGTGTTGGAGTACACCAACAAATTTCATACCTTGCGTGCAAAGCTGAGTATCAAGGACTCTGAGTGACACCTGATTCTTAAATATTGTAGTGGTATACATCGGTACATCCAAACTGAGATGGATTTCCTCGACATCTCTTCGCTTGGATCCGCTTATCAGTATGTTGTCAAAATCAAGAACAAATTTTGACAAAAGAACAAGCGATACTCTGGACCTGCACACCGACTGCAGAAGCAAGACAAGGGAAACCCCAGCACACAAAACACAGGATAAGGAAAGGACAACCAGTCCCCACCACAATAAAAGAATGGAGATGGAAAGATAAATAAGGACACCGGTAAGTAGTGCAAATTTCATAAAATCCCTTGGCACAACACTAATGAATGTCACTCAAAGCAGTCCTTAGAGGCTGAGATCAAATGTTCAGAATCAGATCCTGATTCTGATTCCGAACCCAATGCCACAGCCGGATACAATGGGAGGAAGATCATTGATGCAAACCCCTTTGCCACTGTTGCTATTGCATAGATTCAACTAGAGGATCCTGAAGAGTCAGAGGCAGAGGAGTGCATATTCCACTTGCAGATGTGGGTGAAGGGAATGCGTCTACATTTTGTTGTTTATAATGGTAGCCAAAATAACTTGATCTCAGCAGAAGTCGTCAAGATATTGGAGCTTCCGACAACACCACACCCGCAACCCTATAACATCAGTTGGATAAGCCAAGGATGAGGTGTCCACATTGCTCAACAATGCCTCCTACCATATGGAATCAATCCTTTCAAAGATGAGGTACTGTGTGATGTGGCCCCACTTGAAGTCTGTGATGTTCTTTTAGGACAACCATATATGTGGAAGCATCATGCTGTATATGAGTCACGGCCTCGTAGTGTCATTGTTACTTTGGGAGAAAAAATCTATCGAATACTAGAGACCGTTCCACCTAACAAAGTCTCGTAAGGTAGGAAGATAAGCTCCCACATCAGAAAATTATTCCTCTTCACAATTGCATCTGAAGGAGAACATAATATCATAGAGAACTCCACACCCTCTACACAGGGTATCTCTGCTCATCAGACATAGGAAGAAGACAGAGCCATTGTTCCCTCATCTATCCGAGTACCTCTCTAATGCAAGGACATGCATTCAAGGTGCTCATCTATAAACAAATCATCCACACAACAATTACAACCCTCTCGGTATGCCAAAGAAAAACAACCTCTTCACATCAGCAAATGCCACACTAGGAGATCAACTCAACACACGGTTCGAGATATGATATGGGATTCAACGCAATGGATACCATTGCTTCCTAAGGAGGGAATATTGATCCAGATGAATATCGATGGCCACCCACCTATTCCACTAGTTCAAAACATATGTCCATTGTGGCATTTTCGTAGTTATTTTTCTGCAATTTTTCGAGTCCTAAACTTCTGGGGCCGTTTTGACTCCCTGAACGACGTTTTTTGGAGATTCGGGGAAAAATCGTTGCCATCGGCATGCATTTGGTCAACCAAAAGTTCTAAAGTATATATATTCCTTTCCAACGAGCTATCGAATGCCCAAATCGGAGATCGTATGCAAAATTTATGACCCCGGGAAGTTGACTGTTCAACTTACCACCGTGGGGCCGCAAACTTTATGATGGTTCATATTCTAGGGTTACGTTTTGGACGTTTGGGGTTCTCACCTCATTATTATTATAAATAGTCCCCTTTGGCATCATTTTGTATTCAGCTTGGCATGGATCAGCATAGCAGCCACATCTCTTCTCAGAGATAGCTACCACCATTCTAGTAATTGTATTACAATTTGTTCTATTTCTGCCATTTAATAGAATATGTGTTTACTGTATCTCTGTTATCTTTGCAAAATGTCTGTTATTATGATTCTGTCTATGTTCTTTCTTTTCGTTCACGCATAAATCCAGATCAACCCAGGAAGTATAATTTGTGGCGGAACTAAATTACTGATATATTGAAAGCCATCCAAAGTCTCCAAGAAGACTTACAGAGTTTCAAAGATGAGAATCTAAATGAAAGAAACAAAAAACAAGCAATTAATGAAACATTGTTGTGGAACATGATAGGAGGAATCCCGTATGGAAAACCCACTCATTCCACAAACAAGTTCAAAAAAGAGTTTTACCATAAAAGGGCTAGCAACCCAACACAAGAAAGGAAAGAAGAACATACCCCTGAACTTCCATTAGGAGATTATCATAGTCCTTCTAGTGATAAGTATATTTGATCATGCAGAAAGAAACTGAGAAATGATGACAATCTCCAAGGGGATTTTAGAAAAATAAAATCCTTGACCTCTGAAGAAGAGATGAACACAAGGGAGAAAGTTGAAGAATGGCTTCTTGGTATGGGAAAATATTTCCAAGTCCGTAACTACTCAAGAAAAAATTAAAGGCCTTCTATCCATCTATATCTTAAATGGAAAAGAATATAGATGATGGAGATACTTTAAGCATACCAAGAAAGATGAGTTAAGAGAAATACGATGGAGTAATTTCCACAAGATGTTCATGGAGAAATACATGTCGGAAAGCTTCTTCGACAAAAAGGTGGAATAGTTTCATGAGATGAGGATGGGTTCCATGACCATGGATGCATTTATTAACAAATTTTTGGATATGTTGCATTATGTACCATATATCAAGGACTATAAAGTAAAAAAACAACAGTTTTTACGATGTCTTGCTCCCAGCTTCCAAAAAAAATTTGAATTTGACATGCCTAAAACATTTGACACCACCTTACAGAAAGCTAGTATTTTCTATGAGCATGGACAGCTAAGGCAAGAGAAAATCAATAGAAGTAGATCCAAGTCTAAAAACTTCTCTAACAACTACAAACTAGGTTTCAACCCACCACCTTACTGAAAATAGAACAACAATTTTCCAACCAATAAGAACTTCAACAAAATAGGTACAAAGCCATATGTACAAGATCCAAATGGTAACAACCCAGCAATGAATGGGGGATCTGATGTTTCCTTGCTACAAATCAAATACTAAAAAATACAAGGGCCTCATTATTCCCAAGACTATAAGAACAAGACCAATGGATTCTTGCACAACTTACAAGAAGAACAAACGATAGAGGACATAGTTGGAACACTATGGATTTATGCATCCTTGGATGGCCTACATGCACAGAATCAGGATACCATGGTTGGGATAGAAGTTAATATCTTAAACGACTCTATTTCAATAGTTATTGACCCCGGTTCTTGTTGAAACTATGTATCACCTAAAATTGTTGATATATGTAAACTAGGCAAAGTTAAACATGATAAACCTCGGCTGGTGCAATTAGGCACACATACGAAATGAAAGGTTTTGGAAATAGTTAAATACTATGAGGTAAATATAAATGGTTTTCCTACTAGATTAAACATTAACATCCTACCCTTAGGATTGTATGATATACTTATCAACATGGACTATTTGGAACAACACCATGTCATGCTCGATTGCTTACACAAGTTAATCTTGTGTACAGATAGCCAAGGGAATCAAGTCACAGATTCAAGGCATACCAAAGAAAATTTATGTAAGGAAAATCTCCACTTTACAAGCAAAGAAGTGTGTTAGGAAAGGCTGCAAACTATTTGTAGTGAACATCTAGGACATAGAAGCTGGAAGAGAACAAAACATCGAGGAGTTTTCAATTCTCGTAGAATTCAAGGATGTATTTCTTGAGGAAATTCCAGGGTTACCACCAAAACAAGACTTATAATTTTCCATAGAACTGACATGAGGATTAGTTATGGATTCAAATGACCCTTACCACATGAGTGCACCAAAATTGGTGGAACTCAAACTGCAGTTGCAAGAATTGATTGAGAAGTTATATATTCGACTAACCGTTTCCCCTTGGGGAGCACCAATACTTTTCGTAAAGAAGAAGGATGGTATGATGTAGATGTACATCAATTACCATCATCTTAACAAAAGTACTATCAAGAACCGATATCCACTCTTTTAGATCCACTACTACATTTTGACCAAAAATCCGACGGCCGTCATGTCGGATTTTCGACACTTCCCCGTCGCATGTACGACACTTTGGTTTTTTTTGAAGCGTCGGAAACTTGTCATCGGTTAAGCGACACTTAAGCAATTGTCACTTAACCGACACTTAGTTAACCGTCACTTAAGCGACAATGACAAATTTTTAAAAACTTTTAGACCCACTAGGCGTCGGATAAGCGACACTTATAAGCGTCGGTGAAAGACTACGCGTCGGATAAGCGACACTTATAAGCGTCGCATAAGCGACGACTGTTAATTTTAAAAAAAAAATAATTGTAAACTGTTGGATAAGCGACACTTATAAGCATCGCATAAGCGACGACTGTTAATTTTTTTTTTTTAAATAATTGTAAACTATCGGATAAGCGACACTTATAAGCGTCGCTTAAGCGACGACTCTTAATTTTTAAAAAAAAAAAGTTAATTGTAAATTGCTATTGATTGGGGTGGCGACATATGTTTAAAGTTTAAAGTTTTAAATGTCGAATGTTTAATGCATTGGGGGTGGCGGCATTAGTATTATATCTATTGATTATGTCGAGGTATTATAATATTGGAATGTGGTGTGAAGAACAACCTGGTTCATTGTCAAAAATGATTCGTTGTCAAAACCAAATCCTAAGTCAAACCATATTGTCCCATATACATTCCGTCGAAGAAACATTGAATCAAATTGTAGCATGTCACTTTAAATAGGTCACTATCACTGCCCTTGTATATGCCTACAGGTATCAATCCCAAACTGTAGTATATATGCAGTGATAACACTTCTACATAGTACCGAGGATCCTAACAACAAATATAACCATAGCAAAACTTTCCGTACTGAAAGCACTAAACATATCCTTTGCCAAAAAGGGATTCATTCTCAAAAACACCAAATCCTTGGCCATATACAGAATGCCATATTAACATGTCCCATATTCAACCTGTCAAAATAAAACATTGAACCAAACTGCATCACATCACCCTAAAGAGGTCACCATCTCTGTCAATGTAAATGCCTACATAAAAGAACATAATTCCAGATTTCCTCCCAAATCATCATACAAATTCCTCTAGCATATTATCATAAAGACTCCATAACAATCAATCATAAAAATACCATCCGAGACTTGTCACCCTCACTGTCCATAAGATGAGGCTAACTGAAAGATAAAAGTAGAAAGACTAATTTACATAAAAAGGCCAGGATCATGCTCTGTCAAGATGCCATTTTTGTTTTTACTGAGTTGCTAGACTTGCAGCCACTTCCTGTGTCTGCGTTAAGAAATCCCTCATATGAAGCACTTTATCAAAAGTTTAGACACTTCAATCCTATTCAAACTCAGGTATTTACTATGCTTTATAACTCAGATGATAATGTTTTAGTTGCAGCACCTACTGGTAGCGGTAAGACTATCTGTGCTGAGTTTTCTTTACTATGATTGCATCAAAAAGGCATAGACAGTGTATTTCGATGTGTCTATATTGCTCCTATAGAAGCTCTTGCCAAAGAGCGATATCAGGATTGGGAGCAGAAATTTGGCAAAGGATTGGAACTGAAAGTAGTTGAGCTGACAGGTGAATCTGCAACTGATTTGAAGCTCCTTGAAAAGGGCCAGATAATAATAAGCACACCAGAGAAATGGGATGCTTTGTCTCGGAGATAGAAACAACGCAAACTGGCTTGAAAGGGAATGGTTCTATCAACATTTATAGATGGGCAATAACAGTCAGTAATAATCTATAATCCATCCATATTACTATGTCTCTATTAAAGACGTGGGCTTATTTATTATATTTCAGGGCAAGAGATTATTGTGGGCAGTGCTTGAGGTGAGGGGCAGAAAATACTTTCCCCATTTGTGGCATGGAATCTTATTATAATCGTGGGAATCATTACTATTGAAGAGAGAGACCCATCTCTTCATTGGGGGCAGCAGCGTAACCTTTCTTGAGGGCTCATCAAATCTGGGCAGCAATCTTCTTTAACACTACTGTGGTCATTAATTGGAGCAGCGTTATCTCTTACAAAATCATGATCTTTGCCTGAGAAGCTCATGATCTTTTCCTGAGCAGCGACCTATCTTAACCAGATCATGACCCTTCTTGAGAAGCCAAGTTATTCAGTAAATGTTGTGTGACCAATCGTACAGGCTACCAAGAATTGCAGAAGTCGTGCTCTCCTGGGAGCAGCCAGATACAGGAGAGGTGAGGGGCTGACACTATGCTTAGAAGGCCCACCGTAGGTTTATTAATAAGGTTAACCTTATCCTAACCACCAACTTACACCATCCATTAGGTAATTATTGTAGCTCTGTGAAAGAGTATCGAAAGAGCTGAAAGCAATTTCAATGACAGGCATCTAGAACTAAAAATACAACTCCAAAATGGATATAGTCCTTCCTATAAGTGATTTGATAAATCTTGCTCCTTGACATGTACTGCGATTGAAAACAAGATTATAGAAATGGAGCTGAGTATGTCCAGTCAATAACATCTTGCACAAGACTGCTCTTGAAGGCACCATTAAAGCCTGTGAAAGACATTGACCAATACACAATTCAAGTACATCACACTCACCAGATAAGCAACGCAAACAAATACATACAGAAAATGTTAATGCAGAGACAGAACAACATGTATTCATATTAGCAGTGCAACAAGCTGGGTCAATCACCACCAACAAAT
>LPNX010414979.1:386084-413889 GCA_001517045.1 Pseudotsuga menziesii | reverse complement strand
TTACATATATTTTCTGCCAAAGTTAGTACTCTTGATCATTGGGTTTATACTGTTTATTTTGGCATGATACTTGTGAGTAAATAAATTGTCACACGTACCTTCGAAACAAAACCCCCACAATATCTCAACAAACCTAAACAATAGAAGAAATATCAGTTTGGGATATTACATTGTATTTACAGATTTGGGATTAAGGTGGAACTCTTTAGCAACCAATTCTTTATTGTGGAAGAGTTTGATGTTTTGATGTGGAATTTTCTAAATAAATTTGCCTCGGGCATATCGCCTGCTGAAGCAATCTTCTCTTTTACTTCTTTGATTCCATTCCCATTGGATTGAAGTACTGGTCCGCAAAATACATAAAGACAATTTTAATCATTAATTTTGAATGGTTTACTTTTACTTGCAAATCTGCAACATTTTCTCACAGATCTGAAGTGATTTATTGCAGATTTACAAGGGCCAAATACCGACTGAATATTATTGCATGTAAATCTGATCATTACTTGTTCCTCTCAAGTGTTTAGCAACATAAATGATAAATCTACAAAATTTCAGAGATTTTTAGCATATTTATATCGCAGATTTGAAACCTTTTGCAAAGTACACTTGGAAATTTTTTAATTCAGATGTTTCGGGATCCCTAAGCATTCATTTGATTCCCTTGTGACATAAAATATGGTCTTTGTATGATGTTTGAAGCTGAGAGAGTATATCTAGAATGATATTTTCCAGCTGTGATAGCTTCCCTGTATGGCCAAAATGAACATTATGGCACAGAATTCTGCTAAAACTCATGAAGTATTCAATTTGCCAGTTGACCTACCCCTTTCATGTTTCACATTACCATCGCCATAGTCCAATTTTGCATTTTCTTCATAGTCAGTCATTTGCCTATTTTGATCTTGCCCCACCCATCTACCAATGCTTCCACCCATCTACCTTGGAATACTTTAGGTACTTCCATATTTGATTCTATTGCTTCTGCGCTTACTAGTCTACCCCTATCTTCCAATGGAGAAGCAACAAGTCTGGATCCAGGAAATGATTGCCTTTTATCATACTGATTTGTGCCTTGGGAACCCTGCTGCATATATGATTCATCATCCTCATACATTGTACAATTTTTTGGAGCCTTATTACCATTTGATGTAAATGAAGTTGTTGAAGAAGTAGGCCCAGGATGCCCAAATCTCAGCTCCTTTTCCATTCCTCCTCTGTTTTGTTTTACAGCGTCATCATTCCAATGGTCCCTTTTAGGACAAGACTGGATAGAAAATTCAGTAATATTCCCACTGATCCCTCCTTGCTCAACTTTATTAACTTCATCATGTAAAGGCCCACCAATTCTACCTTCTCCTGGTATTGGTCCCTTAGTCTGCTCAATTTCATATTGAAGTTTTTGCTGGCCCCTTCCATTTCCAACATGTTCCTGCTTGGTGCTGTGGTAGGCAATCACAGGTGCCTGTCCTAAACTCACATTTAAATCATTGTAAAGATCATCACATTCATCATCATCAGCCCAGGTTGCATCAACTGTACTCTTAAATCTTTCCCTGGTAAATATATTTCCGAGAGTTGAAGATGTCAAGGATACTGTAAATTAACTCTGATGTAATATTTCCTTCATTAATATATTCATGTAGGAAGCAAAATAATTATCTGTACATGTACAAGTAATTTAAGCTTCCCTTCATTAACATGAACCTGGAGTTTTAGAACCCAACTAAGGGGATTTTCTCCAGTTATCGATCTGTTGGGTGAAATTGTGGTCGTTGGGAATTTTGTGTGTTCCAAGTGCTTTACAGTATCAGTGTAATTTCTACTAATAAATAAGGTAATTTACTCATTGGAAAAGCGAATGATCATCCTTAGCCAAAGAAGAATTTTTCATGACCCTTGCCCCAAATCACTATAAAAGAGTGACTGCAGTTTAAGAACCATGCCTGAACTAGAGTTCCTCATCCATATTAACCTAATTTTAAATTTGCATATGCAAAAGGTAACGGCATAAGCATTTATTATAATCTGATAAAAAATACATTAGCAACTTCTATTGTGAGATCCATAGAACTGATATTTATGCCAAAGTAACTACGCACAAGTTAGATTTCAACCCACTGAATCAAGTTCAGAGGAATGCTAATTGCTGACAGGTAGAAACATCACATACATTAAACGTAACTTCAGGTACCCATGTTATCTCATCTGGCTCAAATCCTAGAAAGACAAAGATAGACCAAGTATACTAGTAAAGCATATCAATCAGTTATATAACCCATGGCTATAATCAATAAAAGATCTCATAGCAAAACGCTGTTGTATGTTCAAGAACATTTGTACTTGGGCATTAAAACGTTCCAATGTCCATTGTATCCTTCTAAAATCTCAATAAAATATTGCAGCACTCTAAATAAAACAGGACACAAGTGCACTGATATGAGATAACCACCATTGATAACAAGAAAACCAAAACAAGGCACAAGGTGAGAAACTGGAACTTAAATGAATCAAATTATTCACTTATTAGAATGAGAATGTTCCAAACCTGCGAACATCAGTACACCAATGTTTAAACAGTTAATTGAAGCCGTTCTCAAATGCTTGAGGTTAGGGTAAATAATGCACCTTCTGCCTACCAACCACTTCAGGGCTTACAGAGCAGAAGCTCCCAATGCCTCCCATTTTATCTGAATCATATACTGTTAAAAGAAGCTGATGGCAAACAATTTCCACCTTTGCCATTAACCCATGACTACATGTATTTACAGAGAGCCAATCAGATCACACATAGATCATACTGGCTTAAGTGGATCCAAATTACATTTCTACGAACAAATGCCCCATGCTGTACAAGGGGACATCAACATACTATTAAGTATAAGTACAAGCTACTTAGCCCAGTAGGATTCACAAAATGCTTACCTTCTCTCATACCCTGTTTACCTCTTGTTATCGAGGGAGTGAGGATCGTGTAATTCAAAAGGCAGAGATGATTCATGTTTTGATGAAAGGCATCCAATGAGATATCAAAAACCAGATAGAGGTATAAGGCAGAGAAAATGTCAGTCGTCACTAGTTCAACAACAACTTTCAAACTATTTACTTGATGTGAGAATCATAATGAGCATCATAAACATCAAACACACTCTCTGGAACTAGAAGTGGCAATTTCCCAACGTAGAGAAAAAGTCTTCTTAAGTTATCCCTGGCCAATGTTGCCATATCAATGACTTCACCATTATCAGTAAATATCCACAAATCCCTTGAATTTACTCTCTTCAAGCTATCTCGACAAAAAGGGCATGATTGTGATCGTGAATGCCTGCAAATCAATGGAACTTCAATTTTTATTGGAATCTTAGTTCTGACTTTGTAACTACCAAAACACAAAGCAAATAAAGACGACAGACAAATAGGAAGCCAAAAGTCGCTTACCACTCACGGTAGCATTTCATACACATGGCATGACTGCAATTTGGCAAGACAATTTTACTGTTGGTCTCCATACAAATTCCACATTCTTCTTCCCGTTCTTGATAGCCATGTTTATTTCACGATGTGTCCATTAACATTGCAACAGAAATACAAATCGTGGCTACTAAAATATACATTTTAAGAGCAGCAACTACAAAAATTTATCTCGAATTTCTTGTAGTACAGAACTTTCTCAGTGAAAATTTGAGAATTCTCTCCACGTATGGCTAAAGAATTCAATAACTATTTTCTCAGGAAGCAAGAGCTCCCGCGTCAGGGGCAGGAGCCACATCGATTCCGTTCAAGAGCATCTGATCAAAATGCCATACAGCATGCCCTTTGCCTGAGAATGTTGTCTTTCTCTTACTGTCACTACCGGCGAAGACTAGCACACAGTCTGAGACTAGCACTTGCAAATGCTAAAGATCTTGGAGAGTGGATTGGTGCTACTGCACATGGGATTTTCAATTTTCCACCTGGTGTGCGTCCTGTACCAATTTTGAAATATATATATATTTTTTAAATTCCCTGCCATCGCTTAAGCGACAGTTCTTGATGTCGCTTATCCGACGGTTACTCTCTATAACCGTCGCTTAAGCGACGGATCCCCCATCTTTTTTGCAATATTTAAAAAAAAAAATTGACTAACCATCGCTTATCCAACGGACCTTCTGTCGCTTAACCGACGGCATGAAAGTTATTTTCTCAAAAACATTTCACTACCGCCGAAGATATCCTGTCGCTTAACCGACGCTTTAAATTTAACCGACGGTTACTAAAGTGTCACTTAACCGACGGTTACTTAAGTGTCGGATAACCGACGACAAGTTTCCGACGCTTAAAAAAAAATCAAAGTGTCGTACATGCGACAGGAAAGTGTCAAAAATCCGACATGACGGCCGTCGGATTTTTGGTCGAAATGTAGTAGTGGATGATCGATACCCCCTTCTCCTGGTTGCGTTAAAACAATCCCTAGTGCGATGCCAGATGCATCCACATGTACATGAAATGGATTAGTCCAGTCTGGAAATACTAAGATGGGTGCTGTAACCATATTTTCTTTAAGTGTGTCTAGACTTTGCTGGCATTCCTCATTCCATAGGAATTTCATGTCTTTCTTTAACAGTTTTTCCATTGGTGTTGTAATCTTTGCATATCCCTTGATGAATTTGCTGTAATACCTGGTATGACCAAGTACTATCCTCAATTGCTTGATAGAGTTAGGTTCTGGAAGGTTTACAATAATGGCAATCTTTGCGGGATCTACCATCAAGCCTTGTCTACAAACAATGTGACCCAACAAAATACCAAATGGTGCACAGAATATACATTTTTTCAAGTTCAGAGAAATCTGGTACTGCCTACATTTCTCTAACATCAGTCTTAAATCTCCTATGTGCTTGTCAATTAATCCAAATACAGTCCAATCATCAAAATAAACCTCTAGGAATTTATGGATGTATTCTTTAAATACAGCAACTACTACTCTAGAAAAGATAGCTGGTGCATTCTTAAGACCAAAGGGAATTACCGTATACTGGAATGAGCCCCATTCTGTTGCAAAAGTGGTCTTAGGTCGATCTTTTGGGTGGATTCTGATCTGGTGATAGCTTGAAAAGCCATCAGTGAAGGAGTAGACCTCCTGTCCTCCCACATTGTCTAACACTTCATCAGTGAAAGGTGTCGGAAATGGATCATGAAGCGATGTATCATTGAGTTTACGCAAGTCGACACAGATCCTGATGTCTCCTTTGGTTTTATTTTCTTGTACGACCATGGGAATAACCCATTCACTCTCTTCTATGGGCTCAATGATGCCTGCTGCTAGCATCTTATCGATATTATCCTTAACTTTTTCTTTATAGCGTAGATTTAATCTGTATGGACGCTGCTTGACTGGTCTGGCATCCTCTTTCAATGGTATCCTCATTACTCCCAGGTCTCCAACTATTCCCTTCATCTCTGTGAACTTGGTGGGGAATAGGCCCTGAAAGTCATGTAGCAAGTTTGCAATCTGTCCTATTGTTTCATCATCCCAATAGTCTCCAATGGATGCAAACTTTGGTTCTGTGTCTGTGCCAATATTGATCTTCTTAATCTTGATAGGATCCATGATATCTGGAGTCTCTAGCTTTGGTCCATCAACGTCGCGAGTCCCTTCTGACTCTGGAATGTTTATGTTGCGAGGATCCTGATCCTTATCCTCTTCCTCTTCCTCTGGTTCTGCTGTGAAGTTATAGCACTCGAGCGCATCTTCTAACTGGATGGCCCACTCAGGTTGAGTATGTACTGATAGGGTACAGTACTCAAATATCTTAATCTTTATTACATCTAGGGCCTAATCAACATTTGGATACTCAGATTCAAAAGCGAACATGAGTAGAAAGGTGTCTATCATAAGTGGCCATGTAGTCGTTCCCTTGCGTAATTCAGTCTCTGTGTACCAGTTCCTTGGAACTGTGTCCAACGTGTGAATGAATCGGTGAACCCATTCATCCTCGGGAATGTTCAACCAATTTTGTTCGCAAGTTTGAATATGTGACCTGGGGTCACTTTCTCCTGTGTATTTCTGCTGGACATACTCCCTGTCAGTAGAGAATATGATCACCATCAATCTCTTAAGATCATCCCATGAAGCGATATTCTCTTTATGTGCATACCACCATCTTGCAGGTGTGGCTCGTACTACAAGGTCCATAGCTGAGATCCTCTGTTCGTGAGGAACTTGTTGTTCAAACTGTGGGAGAAAGTCTTGGATATCTGTTAGACCATGAAATGATGGAATCTCATTAGTCTCTGCGCCAATCCATCGCACTGACTTAGTCATAAACGCACATCTGCGCGCTGAGACTTCGTAAAGTCTGTTCTGCCAGTTTTCTAGACCAATATCCGAATCCAATGTGCATGAGTTGTCGCATCGCCAACTAATGTTCCCTTCTGCAGTTGGATTGATGTAGTCACTCTGGTTCGCAGTCATCTGATAGAGACTCTCCATGTTACGTGCCTCTTCCTCTGCTTGGATAGGTTCAATGTATTTAAGACCCTGAAGAGGATCCAACGATGCGATGACCCGGATCTACGCATCCTCAAAGGTCATTTGTCTTCTCTTTAGGTCGATAATGGCCATGTTACCGATCACCCAATCAATGCCTAGTAATGCTAGATATGGTCTACTATCGCCAATGATTTCTATAACTTCAAAGTCTGCAGAGCTGCGAACTCCGTCAATGTCAACTGGCACCTGCGGTAATCGACCCAATGGCGATACCCGCTGCTGATTAGCTAATCTAAGATGGATAGGAGATTTGACTAACTTAGGGCTACCCATTTGTTCCCATGTCACATCCCCATGCCTCCGACCGGTGAAGAGGACACGATCTCCATGGCTTTTTAAACCACCCGGGCTAAGTGCCCCATGAACATATGAATGCACAAAATTGCTGAAACATAATGCTTAAACTTGTATATTGAACTAAAATACGCTCACATGAATATTTATCATGCATAGATGCAATAATCTATCAGACACAGTGGAAACATCATACATTCAAACAAGCATTCATACATGCATGTTCATCTCATAACAATTAACAGAAAGTAAGATTGCAGAAGTAAAATAGGAAAGATCACTTATCTTATGAAAACTCCTTCCACAACCAGCTACGTCACTGCAACGTTCCACCCAACCATAGGCCAGCGTGCTCCTTAATCTCTCAGCAGCGCTGCCACCCCCGAGCTGGGCATGATTCTCCAAGGAACAAGGGAACTAGCAGGCTTACACATAGCCAAGGATACACAAAACACACAGCCAAGCCAACAGAATTGGGTTGATCAGGCCATTAGGGAGCTGGAGAAGGAAAATTACTAAGCTGGTGAGTCCATTACAGAGCCAAGAACACCTACACCAGAACTAGTCTGACCTTTAAGACACCCAAACACACCCAACACAAGGAATCAATCCCTTCTCTGCTACACAGTCCCTCAGGCCCTGCATTCCCTTCTAGTGCTATTCAGGGGTGATGGAGAAGAAGGCCAACCCTCTAGCTCTGTCTGTGTGGTTTCCAGCCACCAGGTTTATCAAGCAAATCTAAGCCAACATCCCTGCTCCTCTCACGGTCCGAAGACCAACCATTGCACTTAGGAAATTAATTTAGCTGTCACAGCTTAAACAGGGAAAACGAATCCCAAGCGAATCATACAGTCCCAAACGTATCAGTGGACATGGGGAAAGAACAGTTCTGGAATGTAATTGGCATACATTACCAACACACATGGGGAAAACAGCAGTCCATTTTCACAGTCGAGGCTGCTGAGGAAAAATGTATGCAGACCACACTTGGGGACGGATTTACAGTATCCCTACCAGTGCATATACAACCATAATGCAGAACCCACCAATAAATTCACGAGTAAAGGACAGAGCCACACCATTCTCCCATTCGCAAAGGAAAACTACTGCGTGGTTAAATCCAGCAAAATCCTGTGCGTAAAGATGAAAAACGGGAAAGAATCCCTCTGCGTGAGAATGAACAACAATGGAGAGGACGTGAGTTACAAGTGCATGAGCGTTTTTGCATAGTCATGGGGAGAGTGGAAAAATCCCTGCGTGAATGATGGCAGTCATTTTTCCTAGCCATAGTGAAGTCAACCATGGTGGAGTGTGCGTGTGGGTGAGGACTGACAGTCCTGCCACCCCACTTCCCAAAACAATTAACTGCCTCAACCACTAGCAGTATTTCTTAACGAAAGTGGTTGGAATAAAATAGAGGAAGAAGACACCTGGGTTTTTCTCTCATTGGCCAAGGTTGACAATTTCCCCAACCTTATCCTTGTGAAAATCATGCCCCTTTCTCATTTTAGTTGCCGCGATCGTAGCTGGTCGGGTTCATTTAATTAATTATAGATGCATATTTACATGATGACCAACATAATATATGCCGCATGCCTTGATATACCATCGGTGACAATTCAAATCCAAAACATAACATAACCGATCAATGGCGAGGCCTTGGACTTTAGCTCCACACCATGATCATTACAATATATATATACATCATATACATCTAATGTAACGGGGTCAAAACCGGGACATTACATTCCCCTCCCCCTTCAATAGCACTGTCCTCAGTGCTTTACAAAATTTGAACAATTGCTACACTAGTATCACCTTAGTGTTCTGCAGAATTGAACAAAAATGGATGTGCCAATCGCATGGCATCCTCCAGCTTCCATGTAGCCTCTTCAGGTCCGAAGTGGTCCCATTGCACCTTTACCTGACCTATGGCTCGGTTCTGGAGCATTGTGACCTTCCTGTCGAGGATGCGCATTGGCTCGATTCGGAACTCTCCCTCGGGTTCCACCTGAATCACATCCCAATTTATCACATGGTTAGGATCATGTACATATCTTTTAAGCAAAGAAACATGAAAAACATTATGATCTCTAGTGCTAGCAGGAAATGCAATTCTATATGCAACTGGCCATATCCTTTCAAGCACTTCAAATGGCCCACAGTATCTTGGCGACAACTTGGCACAACTACCAAGCTTCAAGGAACTCTTCCTTGCCCTCACTCTGAGGTACACATGATCCCCAACACTAAACTCCCTATTCACCCTATGCTTATCTGCATAGCTTTTCTGTCTGTCTTGTGCTGCTCTCAGCTTCTGCCTGATCTTTACGACCTCTTGCTCTATTTCCTTGAGCAATTCTGGCCCAAGCACAATCCTGTTCACTGGATTATCCCAAGTCACTGGTGTCCTACACCTTCTTCCATACAAAGCTTCATATGGAATCATCCCCAAGGATGCCTGCTGTCCATTGTTGTAAGCAAACTCCACCAAGTGCAAGTAATCTTCCCACTTGGTTGGTTTGTCCATCACGTACATGTGAAGCATATCTTCAAACACTTGATTAACTCTCTCCGTCTGACCATCTGTCTGAGGATGGTATGCAATGCCGAAGTTTAGCTTTGTACCCAAGTCTGCAAACAACCCATTCCAAAAGTTGGAAGTGAACTTGACATCTCTGTCAGAGACTATTGCCTACGGCAATCCATGCAATTTGAATATCTCCTTCATGAAGATCTTTGCAATGTCATCCGTTTGATGCGTAGACTTAACCAATATAAAATGTGCTACCTTAGTCAACTTGTCTACCATAACCATGATGGAATCATGTTGTCTCCAAGTCATTGGCAATCCTATAATAAAATCCATGGAAATAACTTCCCATTTCCATTTCGGAACTGGAAAAGGCTGCAACAATCTTGCTGGATGTTGATGCTCAACCTTTACCTGTTGACATTTCATGCACCTTGAAATGTACTCAGCCATATCCTTTTTCATACCTGGCCAAAAGTACTGCTTTCTAGCTGTAGCAATTGTCTTCTGATATCCTGGGTGACCAGAATACGGAGCTGGATGGATCTCATCCATAACAACTCTCCTCAGACCTGTTACATTCGGAATATAAATCCTACCTTTAAAAGTGAGAAGTCCATCTTCTTCCAATTTATATCCCTCGTACCTTTTCTCAAGACTTTGCTGCTGCAATTTGTCTTTTACCTGCTCATACAATTCATCTCTAGCAACATGATTGGCAATTTGCTGCCTCAAATCTGATTGGCAAATACTAAGAGATGCCACATGCATTTCTTGCACTTTCCTGCTGAGTGCATCAGCTACCTTATTCTCTTTTCCCTTTATGTGCTTGATTTCAAAATCAAACTCACATAAAAACTCCAGCCATCTTGCTTGCCTAGCATTCAGAGTAGGTTGATCAAATAAATACTTCAATCCACAGTGATCTATTCCGAGCTCAAATCTCCTACCCATCAAGTAATCTCTCCACATATTGAGAGCATGTACTATGGTTGCAAGCTCCAGATCATGAGTGGCATAGTTCTTCTCATGCTCCTTCAGCTTTCTTGACTCATAACATATCACGTGGTTGTCCTGCATAAGGAATCCTCCAAGCCCTTGTCCACATGCATCGGTACACACCACTAAATCTTTCTCTAGATCTGCAATCTTCAATACTGGTGCACTGGTGAGAAGATTCTTCAACCGCTGGAAACTTTCTTCACATCTCGATGTCCATTCGAACTTCATCCCCTTCTTTTGCAAAGAAGTGATAGCATGTGCAACTTTGGAAAATCCCTCAATGAATATCCTGTAGTATCCTGCAAGTCCCATAAAAGATCTTACATCTATCACATTTCTTGGAGTAGGCCAATTCGTAATGGATTCAATCTTTTCAGGGTCCACAGATATACCCTCCTCTGAGATAATGTGACCCAAATACTGAATTCTATCTCTATAGAAGTCACATTTGCTTAGTTTCGCATACAACTGATGCTCTCTAAGCAATTTCAATGTCAATCTCAAATGCTCTTCATGCTCTTCCTCATTCTTAGAATAAACAAGAATGTCATCAAGGAAAACAAGAACAAAATTGTCTAAATACCTGCTGAAGACACTATTCATGAGGCACATAAATGTAGCTGGTGCATTTGTGAGACCAAATGGTACCACTACAAACTCATAATGTCCATACCTTGTCTTGAAGGCTATCTTTTGAATGTCTTCATCCTTGATTCTCACCTGATGGTAACCAGACCTCAAGTCAATCTTGGAAAATACCTTTGCTCCTCTCATTTGATCAAAGAGGTCATCAATCCTAGGCAAAGGATATTTATTCTTCACGGTAACCTTGTTCAACTATCTGTAGTTAATACATAACCTGAGTGTACCATATTTCTTCTTTACAAACAGAACCGGTGCTCTCCAAGGAGACACACTCGGTTGGATATACTTCTTTTCCAACAACTCTTGCAGTGGCAGCTTCAATTCTAACATCTCCGGTGTGCTCATCCTGTAGGGTGCCTTGGACACTGGTGCTGCTCCTAGCACAAGTTCAATTGTGAAGTCAATGTCCCTCTTTGGAGGAAGCCCTGGACTCTCATCAGAAAACACATCCCGGAATTCTTGTAACACTTGATAGTCCTCCAACCGAGGAGTTTCATCTTTTGTTTCCTCCAAAATCTGAGCTACATACAACTGGAAACCCTTCCTACAGAAGTTCTTTAACTGCATTGCTGAAACTTGCCATACTGAAATCACCTTTGGAATACCTTTCATAGCCATGAGGTTCCCTTCCTCATTCATGCATTCAAAAGTCTTATTGTAGCAATCAAGCTTCACCCTGTGAGCTTCTAACCAATCCATTCCAATGAGAACATCATAGGAACCAAGCGGTAGCACATTCAGGTCTATACAAGTGACCAACCCATTCATGACCAATGGACATTTCTCTATCATTTCACTGACCTTTCTCTTAGTTCCAGTGGCTAGATGAACTAACCAAGACTTCCTATGCTTTACTTTATTAAAAGCACAAATCTCCACTACTCTAGGAGTAATGTAACTGTGCGTAGAACCAGGGTCAATCAAAATATAAACAGATTACTCAACAATCTTACTTACTACTTCAACCACAGCTGACTGGTGATCTGCTTGGCGGTCCTCCAATGCTGCATAGATCCTAGGAACTGCCCTTGCTACTTGACCCACTGTTTCTGCTTCTTGAATGTTATAAGCTGGCCTTGCACTCTCATTCTCGAGTGGACAATTCCTACGCATGTGGGGTCCAGCACATTTTCAACATTGAAGTGGTCCTCTATTCTGTTGTGGATCCTTAGGCTTTTCTCCTGCCGTTCCAACTGGCTTACTCGCAGCTTGGGAGGGCTGCTTCTACTGATTCTTGAAGCTAGAAGGTTTGAAACCTTTCTTTATTTGGTCAAACTTCTCATTCTTCTTGTCCTTCCATGCCTTATGGAAATCTGGCTTACCTTTGCTTTGCTCATAGCAATACTTAGCCTTTCTTATTGGTTATTCAAGAGTTCTAGGTTCATAGAACTCAATTCTATCTTTGTAAGACTGAGGTAATCCACTCAGAAAATGCTGGACCTTTACTTTTTCATCTCTAATGTACCGGACATACCTCAATAGCTCCAAAAACTTATTAGCATACTCTTCTATGGTTTGCTGTCCCAATCTCAACTCATGGAACTCCTTAATCTTGTCATCATAATACCTGTCAGAGAGGTATTTCTGCTTGAAATATTTCTTGAATTGTTTCCACTTAAGTCTCCTTTCGCTGATCCTCTTTACTTGCTTGAAGTGTTCCCACCAAATGGATGCTCTTCCATTCAGATTGAATATGGCAACTCTTGCCTTCATGTTTCCTGAATAGTCGTGCACTTGAAAGTACTTATTTATGCCAAGAAGCCAAGCTTCAGCTTCCTGTCCAGTCTTTACTTCACCATCAAATGTAGGAGGTTTTTCTTTCTTAAATTCATCTCAAGAGCGATCCCTATGGTGTCTCTTTCTTTTTATTTTATGAGAAGAAGAACTTGAATCCCCACTGGATTCTTCAGAGTCAGATGATCCACTAGGAGTCCTTATCCTTCTCCTAGTACTGCTCTTACTGCCTTCTGGTCTTGCTGTACCTCGTCCCGAGTCTACCTTTCTATGTAAGTCTGTCAAACTCTACAACATAGCAGCATTCAAATGATGCTGCTCTTCCTGGGCTTTGATCAAGCTTCTCATGGAGCTGCAACATCTGACGGTGTCTCTTGGAATCTCCTTCCATTAGACTCTATGTCGTCATTTCTATTACAGACATTTTCTCCCATGGCATCTTCTGCTCACTCATAGGAATCCCGAGCATCATACCCATCATGGGTTCTCATGACTGAACCGCAACTTACTTACCAAACTGCACTACCTGGAATACTTCTCTTGAAGGTGACTACGATTCTGCAAACATGTTAATAACACAATTGTTAGATGCATAACATTGATATAAATCATAATCACTTACCTTTCCGGGAATAACCATAAAATAACAATTTGCCCAAACACACAAAATTTTCTTCATTAAGAACGTCTATCTGAGGGGGACGACAGGGGTCAAGGGGGCTTGCCCTCATTTTTTTTTGTAAATTATTGATTTTCGCGCAATTCGGTGCATAAGATCTCTGCCTCTTTTCTCACTTTCAGCCCTGGAAATCCATTGAAAACCTACTGAAAATTCCTCTAAAAAATAACTGAATTTTCCTTTTTCAATCGGGTCTCTTCCCCAAATTATTCTTCTGTAGAATAGGCTCTCAAACCACTTTCTCTTCCGCAGAATTGGCTCTCGGACCACTTTCTTTTCCGCAGAATCGGCTCTCGGACCACTTTCTCTTCCGCAGAATCAGCTCTCAAACCACTTTCTCTTCCGCAGAATCGACTCTCAAACCACTTTCTCTTCTGCAACGGCGGCTCCTGGAATGCTTTCCCCTTCCGATCGGCGTCGAAAACCTTTCTGGTCAGAAGCCGTAATGCTTCCGCTTCCGCAACGGCCGCTCCTGGAACCATTCTTTCTTCGGATCGGCGTCGGAAGTCTTTTTACATCGAAATCCAATTGACTTTGGCTTCCGCAACGACGGAACTCCAAAAAATAACTTCTTCTGATTGGTGAACTGACTTGTCCAGCATCGGCAGTGTTTTTACATTGGAAGCCAAATGACTTTGGCTTCCGCAACGGCGGACGCTCGAACACTTTCTCTTCTGACGGCCGTCAAAACACTTAGAAAATTCCCGCGATTTTCTTTCTAATTGTGCTTCGTCGGTAGGCTTCCTCTAACTCTTCCGCAACGGAAGACGGGAAACCACTAACTCTTCTGCTATATCGGAAGTCCACTTCACAAACTCTTCTGCAACGGCGAAAGTCCACTTCACGAATGCTTCCGTAATGGCGGAAGTTCACTTCGCCAACTCTTCCTATTGGTGAACTAACTTCGAGCCTTAACCTTTTTGACGTGTCGGCGATCAGAGGAATTCTTACATCAAAAGACAAATGACTTTGAATTCCGCAACGGCGGCTCACCAAACGTTAACTTCTTCCTATTTTTCTCAAACTGTTCCATTGGCCAGGCTTCCGCTGTGCTTCTGCTACGTTAGAAGTCCTTCCCCGTCGGAAGAATTAGTGGTTTGGGCTTCCACAACGACGGATGGGAGACTTCTAAGTCTTCCGCAACGGCGGAAGTCTTTCCGCTAGTGGGCTGACTGATCCATACTTAGCCAATTTTTTCTCAATTTTATAGTCATTCATATTATGACTTCTGCTGGGAAGAATGAAATACAACTTCTGTCAGTTGCTTCTTCTTGGCCCATAGAGGCCCATTGTTGTCAACATTACTTTGATACCACACTGTCACGTCCCCATGCCTCCGACCGACGAAGAGGACGCGATCTCCATAGCTTAAACCACCCGGGCTAAGTGCCCCATGAACATATGAATGCACAAAATTGCTGAAACAGAATGCTTAAACTTGTATATTGAACTAAAATATGCTCACATGAATATTTATCATGCACAGATGCAATCATCTATCAGACACAGTGGAAACATCATACATTCAAACGAGCATTCATACAGGCATGTTCATCTCATAACAATTAACAGAAATTAAGGTTACAGAAGTAAAATAGGCAAGATCACTTATCTTATGAAAACTCCTTCCGCAACCAGCTACGTCGCTGCAACGTTCCACCCAACCATAGGCCAGCGTGCTCCTTAATCTCTCAGCAGCGCTGCCACCCCCAAGCTGGGCATGATTCTCCAACGAACAAGGGAACTAGCAGGCTTACACATAGCCAAGGATACACAAAACACACAGCCAAGCCAACAGAATTGGGTTTATCAGGCCATTAGGGAGCTGGAGAAGGAAAATTACTAAGCTGGTGAGCCCATTACAGAGCCAAGAACACCTACACTAGAACTAGCCTGACCTCTAAGACACCCAAACACACCCAACACAAGGAATCAGTCCCTTCTTTGCTACACAGTCCCTCAGGCCCTGCATTCCCTTCCAGTTCTATTCAGGGGTGATGGAGAAGAAGGCCAGCGCTCTAGCTCTGTCTGTGTGGTTTCTAGCCACCAGGTTTATCAAGCAAATCTATGCCAACATCCCTTCTCCTCTCACAGTCCGAAGACCAACCATTGCACTCGGGCAATTAATTTAGCTGTCACAACTTAAACAGGGAAAACGAATCCCAAGCGAATCATGCAGTCCCAAACGTATCAGTGGACATGGGGAAAGAACAGTTCTGGAATGTAATTAGCATACATTACCAACATACACGGGGAAAACAGTAGTCCATTTTCACAGTCGAGGCCGCTGAGGAAAAACGTATGCAGACCACACTTGGGGACGAATTTACAGTATCCCGACCGGTGCATATACAACCATAATGCATAACCCACCAATCAACTCATGAGTAAAGGACGGAGCCACACTATTCTCCCATTCATAAAGGAAAACTACTGCATGGTTAAATCTATCAAAATCCTGTGCTTGAAGACGAAAAACGGGAAAGAATCCCTCTGCGTGAGAATGAACAACAATGGAGGGGACGCGAGTTGCAAGTGCATGAGCGTTTTTGCATAGTCATGGGGAGAGTGGAAAAATCCATGCGTGAATGATGGCAGTCATTTTTCCCAGCCATAGTGAAGTCAAACATGGTGGAGTGTGCGTGTGGGTGAGGACTGACAGTCCTGCCACCCCACTTCCCAAAACAATTAACTGCCTCAACCACTAGCAGTATTTCTTAATGAAAGTGGTTGGAATAAAACAGAGGAAGAAGACACCTGGGTTTTTCTCTCATTGACCAAGGTTGATAATTTCCCCAACCTTATCCTTGTGAAAATCATGCCCTTTTCTCATTTTAGTTGTCGCGATCGTAGCTGGTCGGGTTCATTTAATTAATTATAGATGCATATTTACATGATGACCAACATAATATATGCCGCATGCCCCGATATACGATCGGTGACAATTCAAATCCAAAACATAACATAACCGATCAATGGCGGGGCCTTGGCCTTTAGCTCCACACCATGGTCATTACAATATATATATATACATCATATACATCTAATGTAACAGGGTCAAAACCGGGACATTACATCCCATGTCTGCTTAGTCAGAACATTTACCTCTGATCCTAGATTTAGGATCACCTCATCCATTTCAAATTGTCCAACCTGTGCTGTGAGTCGCATCTCTCTTCCTGTTCTTGTATGTCCCATAATATTATGAACAGCACGCTATGCACTGCTCACGGAAGAAGATGGCGGACACTGATCTATGATGCGCTGAGGTGATCCTAGATCTAGGATCAGAGGTAAATGTTCTGTGTGTTGTGAGTCGCATCTCTCTTCCTGTTCTTGTATGTCCCATAATATTATGAACAGCATGCTGCGCACTGCTCACGGAAGAAGATGGCGGACACTGATCTATGATGTGCTGAAGTTCTTTGATAGCTTGTCCAT
This sequence comes from Pseudotsuga menziesii, assembly GCA_001517045.1. Classification (NCBI taxonomy): domain Eukaryota; kingdom Viridiplantae; phylum Streptophyta; class Pinopsida; order Pinales; family Pinaceae; genus Pseudotsuga; species Pseudotsuga menziesii. The sequence continues at coordinate 397,029 of LPNX010414979.1, read as the reverse complement.
TTCTCACGAGTTTTAGACAACTCCACAGGAAGAATTGTACACTTCCTATCGACTCGTCCTTGTCACATATTCCCAATGTGGTAGCCTGCGATATCTGTATAGGGCTAACGCCACAAGGTGTTTGTTGCAGTACGCCCCTAGACGGTAGTACCTGCGATCCTGATTGCATAGGGTCATCAAAGAAAGCCCTAGCTTCCTGAAATGTCTGTTTATTCTTCTGTAGGTCAAGTGGTGTTGATTTGTTAGGAGCTTTGCGCACTCACTCCTGACCTGTGTTCTTTTCAGTATCCTGCGATGTCCCACTGGTGGAAGCACCGCTGCAAGTCACAATGTTGACTCTTGGTTTTGGTTCTTCCTGCTCAGCAGCAATAAGTTGGATGTTCTGGTGTACTGCTGGCTTAGGTTGTATGATCTTAGCTATCAAGGTAGGACATTCTTCTATAACGTGATCATAAGATTTGCAATAGTTACATGTGGTAGTGGGGCTCTGACAGTCCCTAACATAATGTCCTACAACTCCACAGTTGTAACAAGTGATTAGTCCATGGCCACAGCCAAAGCCTTCTCCACGGCCAAAGCCTCCTCCATGGCCTTGTCCTCTGAATCCTCCTCCACGGCCAACATGAGTCAGATCATGCTGTGGTCCTGCTGCTGGACCCTGTGTCTCTGATTAGACAATGTACAAGTCATGTTTTCTATCGACCATGAGATCGTAGGCTCTGCAGGTATGTTCATCGTGTCCTACTGACTTACAGAAGACACAGTATAAGTTCTTAGGGGTCTGTACGTACTTCTGAAGTAGAGGGAATTGCTGAGGTGGATGTCCTCTTGTTCTACATAGTTCACACCACGGTCCGTGGGTCTGTGGTAAGGGTTTAGGAGCCCCACTTGCTAGATATTCTACAAAAGCTGGATAGTTTTCTTTAGTATGGCTTTGTTCTTTACACTTGATACACCATATTTCTTGTGCAATATCTTTCCCTTTTCTAATCTCATGCATTTGTAACGTGAGATTTGCTAACTGGTTTTGCAGGTTTGTCATACCTGTGATGGTTTTAGCTAGAGGTGAAGCCTCTAGTTTCATCACCATCTCCAACGCGTCATCCTGCATCTAGAGTTTCTGCTGCATTAATGGCAGTCTGATGTGAGGGAGCAGCACTGCAATAAACCATTCCTTATGCTGCTCCGGTGCAAACTCAAAGCTGACTTGGTCTATAAGGGCTTTGAATTTTTGATCGAAGTGCCATACTGACTCTGTAAGTAGTTGTTTAATGTCTTTAAGCTCCGTAATGCACTGTGACTCCGACTTAGGTTTCTTAAACTCTTTGATCATGGCGGTCCTGGCCTGTACAAGTGTTTTGGGTATCGCTGAGGTATACTTCATATACCATGTTAAGGCTCGTTCCCTAAGTGTGGTGACCAACTGTAAAAGTTTAATATTATCATCTTGGAGTCCTTTAATGGTCCACACGGATTCACATAGAAACCAATGCTGCTCTGGGTCTTCTGCCCTTGTACCCTTAAAGGTAGGTAGCTTCATATCATCCCCCATTCTATTTCTACGTAGTGGACGTTGATTTACTGTGTTACTACTACTCGGCGGTGGAGGTGGAGGTGATGTAGCGGTAGTATGTACTATTTGCGAGCTACTAGATGGAGTTCCTACGGGATTGTTCTGAGTCCCGGTCTGTTTCTGTGGGGTATAAGGGTGGTAAGGGATACCCCCTTCTGTTCTGTCTGTATTACTATGACTCTGTTGTCTAGTATTATCTGAACTGTCTTTAAATATGGGAGATCTGAAATCTAATTTATATTTCTTTCCACTACGTGTACGTCCAATGTCATCAAAATCACTCTCAAACTCTTGTGACATTACTTTCTTTACTTATTCATCTGAAAATATATCCATTGTTCCTATTTCATGTAATAACATCTTAATGGACAAGTTTAAGTATTTTAGGTACTTACCGTGATATCCTTTGAATAAGTACCGCTCAGCCTCGCTGAAGCTTTTTCTATGTTCAACTGCAAACTCTGTGACGAAGCCTTCTAGCACACTCGCAAGACAGAAGTCTACTGTCCTCGTAATGGGATTATCAAGGCTCTTCATGGTCTGAATCAGCTCCGGTGTCCAGACAATGTTTCTTTTCTTCTTGAATATGCTCCTATCAGTCAACTTTGATAACCAGTCATAAAGCTCATTTCCATAGGTCGCAAAAAATATCGTATGCAGGTCTGTAAAGATATGTTTTTGTAACCAGTCCTTTGTACTCAGTCTAGGACTCTTGTTCTCTTGTTTGGGAAATTCTTTCTCCTTAGACCCAACCCACTGGTTGAGTTCGTCTTTAGTAGGATGCCAACAGAACATCAGTGCTCAGTTTGTTCAAAACCGACAACGAAACCATTTGTTGGCTTGGTTGGGTAGACCTGGGTTTACTGTAATGTACCAACAACACCCCTAGCTCACTGGCCCTTTCGGCGACAGACTGTGGAGCAGCCTGAAGTCTCACCCGAAGTGATTCTAATGGGTTGACCAAAGACTCAAGTGTCTTCAAACGGGTTCTGTAGCATCCTGGGGTCTCGCAGCTCTTCTTAGCTAGCGAGGTCTCTCTCCGCGACGTGTAGCTCCTCTTACACGCGGGTTCTGACGGAGGAGGGACTCCTATTGCATCGCAACTTCCAGGACGATGCACAAACTATCCCTTTCTACTAACCCACGATCTGCGGTATCTCACACCGTAGCTCCTCTGTCGGTGCGATATCGCCTACTGTCAGTGCGATATCCTCTATAATACGGTCCTCTGCGACCCTCACAGTCCAAAGGCTATATTGCTGGGTGGAACGACTTGGCTAACTTTCAACAATATATTAAACACTCTGACTTGAGCTTCCACGGTTCAACACACCCAACATCAACTATATCTAACTTGCTAAATACGTATATTTGAAACACTTAACAGAGTGACTATTACTGTATGGAACAAGTGCTGATAAACTCATATGCAGACACTTGATACATTTAAACTCACCTTTAACCTTCTATAGTGTTGTAACTGAATGGGAACATACAAACATTTACTAATTGATATACAACATTCATGTAACAGATAACAGATATCAACTGAGTAAAACACAATCACATGAAACAGTCGCATAACACACTGATTTTACGTGGTTCACTTCCAGGGTAGAAGCTACGTCCACAGAACTGTGTTTATATATTATAACTCGGGGAAGTAAACACAGTTCAGCTGTACCGCATATGCAGCTTGAGATCTTCTGGGTAACTCCGTACACAGCCTGGATCCCTTCTCTCTTATATCTCTTCTTTCTCTCTATATTGCCTTCTTACAATATACTCTCTCTCTCTCTATGTCTGTTAATCCCTGCAGGTTGTTACATACATACTCAATGGGGTCGGCTACTGGTTACAGTAAGATAACTATAGACTGAATAACAGAACCAGAGCTCGAGTCTATTACAATACAAAAATGACTATGAGCTAACAGATCGACTGACTAGCTAACTATCTAACTGTCTACTGTCTAACCTTTTACAATACAAAATACATCCCTTTATAGGCAGCCCGAAGGTCTCGCCTTTACAACACTGTGGGCCTGTCCCAACAGTAACCCAAAAACCCTAACTAGTGACCATCGGCGTATCTGTACTTGGAGTAGCCACTTTCCGTCACACCACTGCTCTCTGTAGTCTTCCATGCTTTCCAACGCTGACCATGGGTATTGGGTGTCGCTTCCCTGGCTGACCTTCATCTTCAATACCTCGGCCTTGTTGCTCCTTTTCATTTATGAGGGTAGCTGAGCTCTCTTGTCTTCGCCGTTGCCTTCAATGCAGTGGGTGAGTTCTCTTTTCTCGGCCGCTGCCTTCAATGCAGTGGGTGAGCTCTCTTTTCTCGGCCGCTACCTTCAATGCAGTGGGTGAGCTCTCTCTTCTCGGTCGCTCAGGTACTGTCGTCTTCTTTGAATTTTCTATCCCGATAGTCACAGTTTCCAGCTCTGATCTGCAGCTAGAAACATGCTACGGCGTCGTATGTTTACCTTATCTCTTATATCTTCGCCAAAACTGTCTATCCGCCAAAATGGCAGCTTCTCTTGTAGCTGCGGGACCCTACTCCAACAAACCCCCTTCCTCCGATGAGACAGGTAGACTAAGCGGCCTAGGTGGACCGTGGGAGACTAGGAGTGCCGATTCAAATGATTTTGACACTAGTAAATGAATGGAAATTGGAATAAATCCTATAATCTTGAACTAACTAGCATAGGATATGATTCATGAGCACAAACAAAGGGAGGCATGCTACTAGCCTGCTACCAAAGATCCGCCATCCCAGTCTTTTGGTGGTCATAATAGAAATGTCTAGCATTGGGTGAAACCCTGGTATGGAAACTTACATACCCATTGGACCAGGTTAGGTTCAAATCTAGCAAATATTGCTCAATGCATTGTAAATTGCAACTTGTAAGTTGTAACCCAAAAAAAAACACCATCAGTTTTTCCTTACGAAGCCTTGACAGTGGAGGGTTATCAAATCAATTCACCATCCATAGATATGACTCATATGAGCATTTAATTTCACATCATATGTACTCAAATACTCAAGTGACTAGTAAGTTGTGAGATCACGTGACTCGGTGAACAATAAGATGACATATGGAAAATCGAGTTGGCAGGTGGCATCATCTCATACCAAGATTTAATGAAGTTGGTGAATCACTAATGCATGCTAATGCCATTAGATGTTTGAAAGTGAACATCGAATAGTGAGTCACAATCCTGACTCACTCACTTGAACTTGGCACTAGGCAACCTAGTGGCCCACCGTGGTCCATGTTGAATGGGACTGAGATCCTCATCCATGATCCGACTATTCAAGGGAAATTGGGAAGACTCCGAGTCTCAACTCTCCCATAGCCCAGTGAATCCCTCAATAGGAAAATTTTGTAGCTGCCCTTTTGTTGCAAATTTACCGAGGCTTACTCAATTTCATTATTGAAGTACTCGAAATGAAACTAAATATTTTTTGCATGGTAAAATTGTTCATGGCCTTCTATGACGTTTAAAATGGCCTTTAAAGGGCTCTGAAGGCTTTAAATTTGAAGCTTGAAGGAAATGAAATGTTTGTATAAAAAAAGGTAATATGCATAAATAATCAATGTGGAAATGAAATGTTCGTATAAAAAAGAGTAAAATGCATTATTGGTCTCAAAATTTTAGTTTTAAGAAGAATCTCTCTACTGGAACCCCCCGGACCGTGTAGCCAATGTTGACTGCCCAATTCTGTAATATTGATTGTGAGAACCATCGCCCAATAGTTACGCTAGGCCAACATTAATGTTAAATATAAAAACGATTTACCAAGCCACAAGCTTAATGTTAAATATAAAAACGATTTATGCAGCCACAACCTTAATGTTAAATCTAAAAGCGATTTACCAAGCCACAAATAGCGCTATCACCATAAGTTCACCATAAGTAGAACATCTCTCCCTTAGTATTCTGACGTTATCATCTACTTAAAACGGCCAAAGTTGACTTGAGTTATTTTGGAGTAAAGCTTAATTTTGACAAGTTTAGTTCGAGGAAAATAACTTCCACTCCATTTTGCTTCTATATGGTTTTACTTACACTTTTAATTGCCACCAACTCCTACTTTGACTTGTGATGGCTACCAACTCCTACTTCTAGTTGCGTTAAACATTTTTATGTTAAAAATTAAATTTTTACAAGGTGAAATATTTGAGAAATCTTTTGTCTTTTGCACTCAATATCTCCTAACTTAAGGAAAGAAAATACTATAATTTCTTAAGAAGATAAATCTATGAGATGTTATATTTTAGGCTTTATGAGTTGTGACAACAAATAAACTGTGACTTTAAATTACACTACAAGACTCATAAGACTATGTTTAGTGTTTTCAACAACATCTCCTTTTTACGACAATACTTTGATGCATAGTAAAGTCAAATAGTCACTGCTTTTATTTGTTGTCGGTTTAAATTGTCGAAAAGGCTCTTTTGTTCTTTGACTCCTTTGACCTTACCTATAAGCTAGGAAAAGGAGGGTCATAGGTCTTACTTAGCCTTTACGGCTAACACAAAACCCTCATTTTTCTTGTGTAGGTGAAAGTGACTAAGCTTTAAGCTTCCTAGCTAAAGAGGCAAAATCCTAAGCTAGGGTACACCATACATCCTAAGCAAAATGTGTGACAACAAGGGGTGGTAAACTATACATATCATAAAACATTAAAAAAGTGTAAAAACACCATAATGCGATGAAGGTTGGCCATAATCGAAAATATTGAAAGTTGATATGATGTGGATTGACTTTGTAATAAAAGTGACACTATATGGGCCACGTGAAGGCCTTGAATGCTCCACTTGGAGGCAACTAATCACATTACAAAACCCTAAGGGTTTATGGTGCCTCTAGAGAGGTGTAAACTTGCCCTTGAAGCTTTGTCTCATATGGTTTCTGGTTTTTGCTCTTAGGGGTTCTACCATGCCTCTCTCTGCGCTACTATGTAGCTTAATTGTGTCTTCATGGTGGAGGAGCCAAGGTGCTTGTATTATCCCGAATTTTTGACCCCACACTTATGGGCATAAGCCCCTTTGCATGTGATGATGCTTTGATGTTTTATTTTGTATATTGGGCATAAGACCCTAGTCCACATGAGAATGATGATTTCTTTGATATATTGGGCATAATCCAATTGCATATGTTTTATGTATATGATTTCATGTGTTGGGTGTGGATCCTGAAGGACATAATTTATGAGATATTTGTGTTGAGCGTGAGCTCTGAGGCACATGAGTATTTGATGTCTCTGTTGAGTGAGAAGCTCTAGAGCACATGAGTATTTGATGTTTGTGTTGAGCGAGAGTGATCCAGGTCATGCCTAGGTGCATGATGGGGACAAGAGTCAACTGAATGAGTCAAGTTCTATTATGGAAGAAGCATATAAGAAGAAACAACAAAGCAGGAAACCCACCAAGTCGACAAGAAATACACACACACACAATATGCAAGAATTTGAACCAATTTATTACTTCCGCTCCATGAAAGATGGAGGAATCAGATGATAATCAGACAGGTGTCTATATTATATAATGTACATGCTTATATAGAGGATGTTGATATGTTTCGGTGACTACCAGCTACGTTCAGTTACAAGAATTTATAACGGTCAGAAGTTTAATCGTTGCAGTGAACTTGTCGGGTGGACATGTCAAGGCAAACCTGTCGAATGCGAACCTGTCGGTTGGCAAGGCCAACTTGTCGAAGGAGAACGTGTCGGATGCTAGTTGGATCAGAAAGACTCTTGAGCACATGAGTATTTTAATGTTTGTGTTGAGCGATAGGCTCTGGAGCACATGAGTTATGAAACATTTGTGTTGAGCATGAAGCTCTGAAGCACATGAAAATATATGAATTGGAAGTGTTGGGCATAAGCCATGGAGCATTCCATGTTGATGTTGAGCATAAGCTTTGGAACATAGGATCCTTATCCATTGTAACCCTAGGTGTATCCTACAAATACATCCTAGCATTAGTGTTGAGCAAGGAGCTCTATAATTGCACTAAGTTATAACTCCCAGTTTCTTAACATTGAGTAGGGGCTCTCGATAAATGCTAGGAGTTACTGAAAAATTAATATGTTGAGTGAAAATGAATCTAATAAAACATTGATCTCATCTTACTTATTTTTAAGTGATTAAATGAAATTTTGAATTTTTGTATCTCAAGTACTAAAGAAATACCATGTTATATAAGGTAATCCAACATGCAAGGAGGCTTAGAGTTTCCTAACCTAGTTGACCTAACCCCTACTTGAAGGGATTAATAAGAAGTGACTATAAGCTAAAAAGAAAAGTATCATGTGATATGATACCTAAAGTAAAAATGTTAGAAATGGTATCTTTATATATATATATATATATATATATATAATGTGAATAAAAGAGTAAGCATATGTATTACTACTAGTATAGTATGAATAATAATGAAAGGTTCTATGTATTATTATTTATTAATAATATTAATTAAATATTAAACACCTAAAAGAGTCAAAATAGCAACTAGTCAAAGAGTTCCTAAGTTAAATTTAATAAATACTAAATTCACCTAAATTAAGTAAAAATGGTTATTTCAAGAAAAAAAATGATTCTTGATTTAACTTCCCCCTTTCCTAAAGTCTGTCTATAAAGACCGATGCCAAAGGAAGGATTTGGGATCTTTTGATTTTCCATCTATACTGCCTCATTAATATTCTCAAGAGAGTTCTTGGAGAGCATTTTTTCCAAGAGGAAAAGCCAATTGGTACAGAACCTGTTATTTCAGATAGGGAAGCCTCACCTTAGGAGCTCTAAGCTACTTGCATGTTGGAACCAACTCAGGGGGGTCCGAATTGAAACCAAGAATGGTTCCGGGTCATGGTTGGGTGGAACGTGGTAGTTCCCAAGTTATTCGGTTAATGGAATAGAGGTCATAATTATCTATGTTCTTGTTAATGTTGTGTGTTTGAGTGTGTGAGATTTACAGCCTTTAAAATAGCTTCAAATTGTAGGTATGAGGTTTCTTTATCTTCCTTATAGTTCATATAGTTTTCCTATTAAATGAAAAGATTAAAGTCTAGAATGACAATATGAATATTATCTTCCTGATGTAGCTACGTTATTCTTACATAACCTTAAAAGAACAACTAGGGTTATTTTAGTTTACATATCCATACAAACCCTAGAGTTAAAGATTATGATACACGAGTGTTTTGTTTTCTTAACCATGATTTTCTAATTAGGAAAATATATATTTTACTCTTACTATTGATTTTAGACTGTCACATATACTTTTATGAGTTTTCAAAACCATAGGAAAATATGGTCTTTGTTATTTTTGCATTACTCTTCCATCATCCATATTTTAAATTCAGTCTTCTCTAATAGTGTATTTTTCTAACAGAGTCTAGATTACTTAAAGTTAGCTAGATTCGTCATTATTGTTCAAACTTAAAAACAAAAGTAAAATATATTTTACATACAAATAAACAAATTTATAAAACCCACAAACGAGAGGTCAAAACTCTAGGCTGAATATTTTCAAACTAGGATTAGATCATTTTAAAAATAACCAATAAACTATCAACCAAAAGAACTAATTAAATACACAGAAATGAAATTATCCCCATTAAATTCCAACTCTACATTTTCCACTGCTGGAAGATTACATATTGTCAGCAGGCTTATCATTATTTCACCCATCAAATCCATTATATACAACTATAGCATAAACATTGTTCATCAACTTAAAACATAAATTAAATACCATTTCTATGGTGAATCTTAAACAATTGCAAAGTATCGAAACTACTATAAGCCAACCACCAAGAATCAATTATATACATAATATAAACCAATTCATTAACCAACATATCCATTTAAACACTTAGGATCTAATGTAGTTGGCATCGTTTCCAAAGCAAAAATATACACGCTATTAAACACCATCCCAAGAATTAGGACAACCTAGGATCGAATCATGTAGGATTATGAAATCAAAACCATAACATTGCATTAAAACACTAGTCCAAGCGTTAGGACAACCCAGGATCGAATCCTATAGGCTTGCATTATTACAAACAAAAACCAAATCAAATACATGCCCAGGAATCGAATCCTGTAGGTATCGATTTTAAAGAACCAACGTATTAGCACAATAAAGGGTTCACATTACACACACCCCACAAAATTTTGAACATAAAACACAACTTACATCAAATATGAAATACACTAGCAGAACCAAAACATACAGAGATTTAATTCAAAACACTATTCACCACCTGCGTATTCACTAAAGGCTAAGTCACATGTTCCAAATCTCACGAGTATAAACCCCAGCCTCATACATCTCTACACATTCTCATATTTAAATATTTATACAAATAAAGTGTACCAGCTGCATATTCACCCCAAAAGACAAGATAGGGTCATGGAAGTGAAGAGAAACCCTAGCCCACAACCAACAATGAATTATACCCAGCAAATATAATGTGGAGAGGAATAATTTAAACCCTACTGTCAAAACTTCCAGTCACAACCTTAACAAATGAAGAAACCATATGTGTAAGTGGTATGCCAAACTAACAATCGTAATAATAAAACCTAGTCACGATAACAAACCATACATTCCACAAATTTAATACATAAACAATAAATTAACATAGGCATGAGTTACATAGAGCCATTGCAAGCAATGGCACTGCAATGCCAAATATGTTTCATCATATACATCCACTACTAGATTTTGATCCAAAATCCGACGGTTTTTTCCGACGGCGCGTGGATTTTTTCTTTTAACCGTGCCAAAAATCAGAAAGATTAAATTTTTTTTTGAAATGGTGGGCATAGGTGTCGCTTAAGCGACGGCAATTCTCCTAAGTGTTGCTTAAGCGACGGCGTTAAAATTTCTATCTCCCTAAGTGTCGGTTAAGCGACGGCTATCTTCTTAAGTGTCGCTTAAGCGACGACTATAATTAGGTGCAGGCATTTGTGGGATGTTTTTTTACTTGAGTTAGATATTGTTGGTTGCTGAAAAGTTTGGGAATCCTTACAAAACATAAGCCAATACCCATTGATTCATTCTTACTTTCACTAGCCATTTTCAATGTGTTCATAACCATCCAACAAGAGAGCTATTAAAAATACCAGTTACTTTCTTTGAGAGGAATAATGATAAGTTGAATAGGATTGCATCATTATTTCTCTCAATGAGAAACATGGCATGTGTAATAGGAAACATGTATATTAAAATCCATATATATGCTCCTTTGACAAACATGGTTGAATCATTTTGCATTTCTTATATTTTCTTCATAAAGTTGTTGTATTTGTTGTTTTCACAGTTAGTTCCTATTTGAAAATTCACTCATCAT
>LPNX010414979.1:313419-378879 GCA_001517045.1 Pseudotsuga menziesii | reverse complement strand
TTTCCGACATGTATCCTTCACATCCGTCGCTTATCCGACACGTATCCTTCAATTCCGTCGCTTATCCGACGCTTTGAGCTGTCGCTTTTGCGACGGTTTTTCTTAATCTCCGTCGCTTATCCGACGGCCAGAATGAGATTTTCTTAAAAAAATTTCACTACCGTCGAAGAATAGCTGTCGCTTAACCGACGCTTATTTTTTAACCGACAGTTACCTAGGTGTCGCTTAACCGACGGTTAATCAGGTGTCGGATAAACGACGACAAGTTTCCGACACTGAAAAAAAAATCAAAGTGTCGTACATGCGACAGGGAAGTGTCGAAAATCCGACATGACCACCGTCGGATTTTTGGTCAAAATGTAGTAGTGATCCAAACACAACACAATTCCATTAAAACATCAACCCTTATGATTGAATTACAAACCAAAATCTATTTATAGAGTCAAGTCTTCATTTGGACATACACGATTCACCCAACATTTTTACATTTGAAACTTCAAGGAACAAGTCAATTACAGTCGCATCTCTCGGATGTCCAACACCATACAAAGGCCCCAAACCAACTACCAAAGTTTACAAACCAAAACTACACAGAGATAAACCCTCCCAAAACAAAGTGCAACAATCTGTCACACACAAGCATAGAGGTAAAGGCATATGCTATTTTACAAGGCTTTCTCGTTAAAGGGTTACATAGATAGTCTAGAGAGCCACCAACAAGCCATGAGTCCAAGCCACCCTGTCACCTGCAAAATCGAAAACATTGAGCCATGAGAAGTATGTTTAAACCTCAACGAAAGCAAACAAATAAAATAGTGCTACAAACCTAGGTTGAGAACATACCTATGACGTAGGGTAAGTTGTTACTCCGCGCAACATAAATGCCTGAGAGCCAAAACCACGAAGACCACCAGAAGAGCCAAATTAATCACCCAAACAACCACACCAGCGTTTGAGGCTCGTTTCCCACTCTTCCTAGGGAGCAATAAATGCACCACCCTAGTTTCCACTATCAATGAAATTATTACCCATATCTCCATAGTTCAACCCATAACGAATCAGCTTTAGCACTAAACCATCATCAAAACCCTCATTTGCATCGTTAAGCCATAAGTTTAAGGCATATGAAATATGCCATAAAAGGTTTATACATAACCCATAGTCTTTCCAAAGACTTATCATAAATTTTGCGGCCATGACATATTATTTAAGCATTAAACCCTAGGCTTTACACATTAAAAATTACGTGTTATAAACTAAATATCAAGTGGATAAAAAATATCATAACCTCAACACATAATAATAATGACAACCATAAAGATTTAGGTCATACACTCCCAACTCTGCGTAAACATAGAAAGTAGGTATAACTAGGTGAGGACTTTAGTCCTCTTATCTTTGGTATGCATAGGATAGTGTAGCATGGTTATCATGTCGTCGGATGTTATGTTTCACTGTCGTAGATAGATTTCGTCAACGAAGTAACCTACACAAAAAGTGGAAGTTGGAATTAATTTGCACTAAACTAAGTAAATCTAGTAAAAGAAAGAGGAACCTTTTTAACTCTCTGAGTGGTCCTTCAAGGGATACAAACTCCGCCACTCCACCCCTTGACAGTTAAAGGAAATTCAAAACTTTTAAATAAATAAAACCATAAACAAAGTAGCAAACAGATAAATAGGAAGTAATACATAAACTAAACCAATACATGCAAATGTATGTTAATGATAAACACCATCAGAGTAATCACATAACAAATCCAAGTAACTTAACCATAGCACATAACCATATCAACAATACATATAAAAATACATAAAGAGGGAAAGACAACTTACGACACTTAGATCTAGTAAACAATGACAGACATATTCCACAAAAGATAAAGTAATGTCCATGATAGGTAGCATTTAACCAGCCTACATTTTTTTTTTGAATTTTGGGGACATTACACTGCTCGACCCTCGATCTCCTTCCTCCTTGTCTGCAAAATTGTGGTTGTTTACATGCCTCTATTCAAATGAAGGAATAATGGTGGAGGTTGTATTCTTGCTACTGAGACTGACCTTGTTAAACCATTCAGCAGGTATGAATCTCTATTTAGTTTTTAAGTTATCATTCTCTATTGTCATTTTAAACTTATTTTTTCAAATAAATGACCTGTGTAGTGTTTATGTGAAGGATGCTCTTTGCAAATGGACTGTGGAATTTAGTTCAAGGTGGGGTTAAAGGCTTTAGTGCAAGTAAGACCTTTTACCTGCCTTCATGTGGCTCTGAGACTAGTAGCATCGTGGCTTGTTCTGTGTTTCCATGGCATAGTTTGGGACTCCATCTCTGAGTTTGTCTTTTGGTATGAAAGTGATACGTTTTCTTTGGTATCCGTGAGGCTTTTTACATTTGAAAACTATAATGGAGGGACCCTTTGACCATGGTGTTGAGGTGACTGTGCATATGAATGTTTTGTTTTTAAGTTGTAAGAACAGCCCTACAACTGTCTCTCCAAAAAATGTAGTTATTCTTTTTCCTTTTTAAGAACCCTATGAGGGTTTTCGTGATGTATATACTCAATCGTGTTTGATTTTACAATTTTGTTGTTTTTTATAAAACTAAAATGCGGCTGTGAGGCCTTTACCTTGTCACGTTTGCATTTGAGAAAGGGTCATAGCAGTATTGAATACTATCTTGGTTTCCTAGTGTTGTTTTTCTTTAATGAGTTAGTTAGCAGGTCATAAGGCCATGGATACTCTTTGTAAAAGATATGTTTAAAGTTTTTAGGATGTGAGGGAACTATTATGTTGCTAGGAGAATTTTTTGGGATGTGAGGCCACTGTCAAATCATTTCAAGTTTTTAAGAAGGCAATACTGTTTTATTTTATAGTGATTGAGTTAAGCCCTAAGGATGTTGCGATTTTCTTCTGTGTGTTTTAGATTGCCGATGATAATACTAAAATTGACTACATCCTATAACCAGTGGTGTGTGCTGTCGATAATATCGATTTGGTATTTTTAATAACGGTTTTTAAAATGACTCGACCATATAGCCCTTTTGAATGTAACTATGTTAAAAGAAACCTTAACCATATTCGATCTTTAAACCTAACTTAATTATTATTTTAATTTTGAAGTTTGTTTACCCTTACTGTAACTAGGGTTTTGGTTATGAGGCCAAAGCTCGACTTTCGATTGGATATATATATATGTGTGTGTGTGTGTGTGTGAGAGAGAGAGAGAGAGAGAGAGAGAGAGAGAGATTTTTTAAGGTTTGTGCCTAAACATCGTGGTTTATTTAATGGTTTCAGTTTGATGTTTTTATGTTTATTTTTGTAAGACCTTATAATGTATATATATTATATGTATATCCTCTATTACAAATTCAAAGCCCTTGATTTGGTTAGGATGAGCACTTTTAATTTATTTAAAATAATATATAATTAGATTATGAAACTCTCTAAGAGTTTATCCTTATTATGATTTATGAGTTTAGTATAGTTACTTATAAATCTCAGTAAATAGATATATATTATAATAACCTCTGTAATAGATTTTTGTCAGGTATTTTTATCTCTAGTCTTGATTCAATATATTTGTTATTCTTTAAACCTAAACCAACAGGAAACCACCAATGATAATAAAAATACAGTAGAGTAAGATTAACTAAAATAGAGGTGTTATATTTAATGTTCAAAGAGAAAAAAAAAGCACCATTTAAATATTAACCTAATAGAAAATTCAAATCAATAATTATTAAACAATAACTTCAAACTAACTAGATTGTAGCTTTCTCCTCTCAACAAAATAAAGAACAATTTCCAATAAACTATGCATATGCTAAGCTTACTTATAAACAATTTACACATAGAGATTAGTTCAGTTCATAGATAAATAATAAACACATATTATTAAACTTTGTGGATACTGAGCATACTTCCTAAATAAAATAAAGACATAGAATTAAATCACAAATAAATAGCAACTGTTATAACCTCGATAATTTGTAGAAGGGGGACAAACACCCAAAGGAGACTATTCCACCCAACCATCTCCTGAAGAATCCAATATTACTTTCTTAGAACCCCCAAGCCCGTTCACTGAACCACTAGGAGGAAGATCGCTAGATAATAGCACACACAACAACTTGTTCCAACTTAGCACTCAGTAGCAAACTTAACTCAACAATTCCACTTTAGCTATCCCCTCATCAAATTCCTTGCATTCCTGAATTTTTAGTTTGCAGCAGTCACAAGGTTCATTCACTTGGAAATAGAATGTAGTGAGCCTTCTGCTCAATTTCATGGTATTTATAATATTTCCTAGGTCTTTGGGTCATTTTTGGAATTAAATAAGCCACCTGTTGAGTTCCCCCTCTCAAGGAACATGACCACAATTTAAGGGATTATGCTTCTTGCAACAGCTAGAAAGTAAAATGCTAGTGCTGCCGCTTGTCAACCAGCCTTCTTGTAATATCCTGAATTTTTGACCCAAGACTTATGGGCATAAGTCCCATTGCATGTGATGTTTCTTTGATGTTATATTTTTTATATTGGGCATAAGACCCCACTGCACATTAGAATGATGATTTTTTGGATATATTGGGAGTAAGACAAATGCATATGTTTTATTTATCATTTATATGATTTCATGTGTTGGGCATGGACCCTGAAGCACACAATGAATGAGATGTTTGTGTTGAGCGCGAGCTCTGAAGCACATGAGTGATTTATGATTGTGTTGAGAAAGAGCTCTAAGGCACATGAGTATTTTATGTTTGTGTTGAGCGTCATCTCTGGAGCACATGAGTTATGAAACGTTTGTGTTGAGCATGAATCTCTGAAGCATATGAAAAAGACAAGAATTGGAAGTGTTGGGCATAAGCCCTGGAGCATTCCAAGTTGATGTTGAGCATCAGATCTGAAACATTGGATCCTTGGCCATTGTATCCCTAAGTGTATCCTTTAAATACAATATACCATTAGTGTTGAGCGAGGAGCTCTGGAATTGCACTAAGGTGTAACTCTCGGTTTATTAGCGTTGAGTATGGGCTCTGAACAAACACTAGGAGTTACTGAAAATTAACATGTTGAGTGAAAAAAAAATCTGATAAAACATCGACCTCATCTTACTTATTTTTAAGTTGATTAAATGAAATTTTGAATTTTTGTTTTTCATCAAGCATTGAAGAACTACCACGATACACGAGGTAATACAACATGCAAGGAGGTTTAGAGCTTCCTAACCTAGTTGACCTAACCTTACATGAAGGCCTTAATAAAAGAAGTGACTATAAGCTAAATAAACAACCATGTTATTCAAGATCATGATATATGATTTCCAAGGTAAAAATGTTAACAAGTGATATATGTATATATATAGTTTATATATAGTATGAAGGAAAGAGTAAGCATATGTAATAATAATAGTAACTATAAATAATAACTGAAGGATCTATGTATTATTATTTACTAAAATAATTGATTAAATGTCTTAGTATCTAAAAAGAGTCAAACAGGAACTAGTCAAAGAATTCCTAAGTTAAGTAATTAAATATTAATTTCACATAAATTAAGTAAAAGATTATTTAAAGAAAGCAAATGATTCTTGATCTAATTGAAATTTAACTATCAATTTTCCAAAATATTATCTATAAAGACCCAGGCCAAAGAAAGGCTTGGGGATCTCTATTATTTCCTATGTTATCTTATCATTATACTCCTAAGAGTTCTTAGAGAGGATTTTTTGAGAAAGGAAAAGTAATCTGGTACACAATCTGTTATCCCAGATAGGTGTATCCTTACCTTTAGGAGATCTAGACTACTTGCATGTTAGAACCATCTCGGGGGGATCCATATTGAAACCAAGAACGGTTCCGAGTCATGGTTGGGAGGAACATGGTAGTTCCCAAGTTATTTGGTTGACAGATATGAAGTTAGAATTATGCTTGTTTTTATTAATTTGGCATGCTTAGGTGTGCATGGTTATAGCTATCAAATAAACTACACATTCCATGTATTAGGGATTCTACTTTCTCTTAGATCTTACAACTTTATTTAAATTAGGTTTATGATCTAAAGGAAAATTTTTGTATATTGTATGCTTGCTTTAGCTAGGTTTATTTTGTTTATAGAGCCTTAAAATCTAATTTTATTTTACTTACAAATCCTAGAAGTAGAGATTATGCTACAGGAGTATCTTGTTACTTAAACATGATTACCGACCTAGGAAAATATCGATTATATTCCTTAGTATTTAGTTTAGTCTATCATATATGCTTTTCTTAGATTTCAAAACCCTACTCATTCATTTTAACATAGCATTGTAAAATGTGCATCTAAAACAATAGATAAAAACCTTATCAAAACTATTAAAATAAACTAAACCATAGGTCAAATCTCTCACATCCCTAAACAAATTGAAAACTCTAAAACTTTATTTATCAAACATTTGTGGATTTCATATTGCTAGCATTTAAGATTATTCCTTTTACTTTAAATTCATTCATAAAACAAAATTATCGAAAATGATTTACAAACTTCAAACTAAACATTAAATCCATGTTGAAATCAAACATAAGAAAATTGTTTTAAACAATATTCAAAGCCTTTAAATCCAACTCTAACTTTATATTTCCAATGCTAACAGATTCCATATGGCCAACACGTATGTTTTTCTTTTCACATAATAAATCCAACATAAACAAATATATCATAAACGCCGTTCACCGAAATCAAAATTTAAATATTAAATATATGCCAAAACATAAAGATAATAAGTATTATTAAAACCCAACTCAGCCATTGAATCCTCTACATGATTGGCTGCGGGATAAACCCCATATATTTTTCATTATATAAACTTTTACACAAAGCCCAACCATCGAAACTTGCTAAGGTTTCGCCACAGAAAAACTACTATACAAATATATCAACACTACTATAAACGAAAAATCAAGGACCAAACTCACATTTATATAAACCAATTGATTAACAAAAAGATTTGCACCCAGGATCAAATCTTGTGGAATTCCAAACCAAAACTACCAATATATTCATGAAACAATCGAGGATCAAATCCTTCAAGAATAAATTCTAACCACAAACCTATTTCATGTAAAATCCTAGGATTGAATCCTGTAGGAATCGTTGCTAAAATAAAAACATAAATGATGAGTTAAATACAAGTCCAAGCGTTAAGACATCCCAGGATCAAATCCTATAGACACTCTGTCAAACAAAAAACATAAATGTGAAGACTTGCACAACAATGTATCACCTCTCAGGCTTCCCACCAATACTTAAAATATAAAGTAATAGTCTTATCAAAATAGAGACACACTCTATGCATTACTTCCAGATACCTATATTAACTTATATAGATTACATGTTATGTATCCGCCTATTGGATGAGCCCATCTACCAAGCCCATAAACTTAAGGTGAAACCCAAGCTATGTTAAACAATAATCCATACATCGACAATTATAAATGCATAAGAGGTAAAATAACACAGTCACAATTTACTTAGTGCCATTGCAAGAAATGGCACTGCAAATCCAAAGCATTCACATCAATTAAAGTCAAATGCAGAGATCTTCCATTAGAACGTTAAACCCATACTTTACAAGCTTTGAAACACAACAATATTTTATACACAGAGCCGAGTCTTTCTATGGATGGTTAAGTTGTTCCCCAAACATTTACATACGTCTTGAAAAAGAAAGGAATAATTATAGTCACATCCTTCGGATTCCCAAACCATCAAAAGAACCCAAACCAACTATCAACCCAAAGTTCAATACTCTATCAAACAAACATGCAGAGGTAAGGGCCTTTTCCTTTTGGCAGGGCTTACCGCTTAAAGGTTGTGCATGCCAACTGTAGAGCCCATCAAGCTATGTTGGAGCCACCCCTATCACCTACAAACCAAACAAACAGGAACCATGAGAAGTATGCGAAACCTCAATAATAGAAAACAAACATTACAATGTTTCAAACCGCGACAAAGGAATACCTGCCAGGTGAAAGGGAAGGTTGTTTCACCTCACAGCATAGCTCCTGAGAGCTCAAAACCACACAGAAACTAGAGAGAAAACCAAATGAAATGCATAATGACCATACCCAGCGTTTGAGGTTTATTTCCCACATTTCCCCAGGATAATTTAAAGCACCACCCTATCATCCACTACCCACGAAATCCAAACCCATAGTTCATAGTCGAGCTCACAACATTTCTCCATAGTCCACCAACTCTTTGTTAAACCCTTAACAAAACCCTCATTTGCGATGTTAAACCAAATTTTTCTAGCATATGAAATATTCCATAAACCAAGTATGTATATCCCATAGTTTTCCAAAAGAATTTTTATAAATTTTTCCATGGTATATGGATCATGCCTTAAACTCTAGGAATTATACCTTAAAAGTTACATTTTAAAAATTGAATATCAAGGTGGATAAGTTTTCATAAACTTAAAACATAATGACGACCATAAATATTGAAACCATACACTTTCAACTTTGCATAAATGTATAAATTAGGCAACTAATCTTAGGAATTTAGTCCTCTTATCTCTAGTTTTGAATCAGATAGTGTAGCGTAGTTATCATGCTATCGGATGTTATTACTTTCCACGGTCGTAGATACAATTCGCTGACAAAGTAACTTGCACAAAAGTGGAATCTTGCATTAGTTCGCAATGAACTAAGTAAGCCCCATAAAAGTAGAAGGAAACTTTTTACCTCTTTGAGTGGTCCCTCAAGGGATAAAACCCTGCCACTCCACCCCTTGACATGAAAAGTCAAGTCACCCTTTTTAAATGAATAAAACCATAAATGCAAACTAAGACATATAGATAGGAAGTAAAATGTATTTTAAACCAGCATCGACAATGTCCAATACTAGTAGAGACAAGCAGAGTAATCCTATAAACAAATTCAACTCACATAACCACATCACATAAACATCAACATTATGTAGGAAAATACACAAAAGAGAAAGACAACTTATGACACTTAGATTTAGGTAACAAATGACAGATCCATTCCGCAGAAGTTAAAACAATGTCCTTAAAAGGTAGCATTTAACTAGCCTATAATTTATTTTTTTTTCTGAAATTTAGGGTCATTACAAGCGGTATCAGATTCCACATTCAAACACTAAGAGACCTAATGGGCGCACCATACATTCATTGAAGAAAATACATTATTTTTTAAATTACGTTAACTAATAGAAAATTATTTGTTATTAAAAATTTTATATTGAAGAATTCAAGGAATAATTCAGATCATGAACATTTCTCCATAGTCCACCAAATATTTATTAAATTGAGCACATATATCTGTGGAAAAACACACAACCCACAAAATAGATCACACAATTTACTCAGTAATTGAAGAATGAAACAATGCAAAAATGGCTTGCAGCTGTGAATGCTTTCATTAATCGAAAAGATAATTAGATAATAATTACAATGATGTACAATGGCTTTAATAGCCATACGCAATTCAAATCCACATGAGGAATTCGAATTTATTAGATTCTGCTTAACTGTAGGTAACTAAGACCTTGTCTAAATCACTATCGAAGGACTCAATAGTTAACTGACCTTGTCTAAACCATAACCAGAGTTCATCGAAGTTCTAAAACACAACTCAAGCGTTACATTTAGTGTTGACTAAGGCTAATTGACTATGGTAGGTGAGAAATGCGTCCCTCATGAGTGCAGCCATGTAAACCTAGCGCTAACTGAATGTAGAGGAATAGAATTGAATGCAAATGACTCCTAGCTTAGCTTGACTAGTCATCAACTGAACTGAACTGACCTTGGTTGGTTTCGGCACTCCTAGGTGCTCCTAAATTGTAGGGATTGGTCTAGGAGGATCCTAAACTGATGCAATCAAGTGCAATCAGTGGCAATAGGTTTCAATTAGTATTCCACACACTTTAGTAACTGAAACATGTGCCCCAATTAGGCCAAGTGGACCCAATGGTGCTGGTGACTAAAAATAGACTAGATGGACTCCCGATTTAGACATGACTCCTGATTTAGACATATGAACAAATTGGACAAGAGAGGATTAATAATCCTAAAACCCCCCTGAATGCTAAATAGGACAATCTTTGGGCCTTGGTAACTAAGACCATATGTCACCCATTACATCAAGTAAAATAAAGTAACTGCTTAATACAAGGAGCTAGGGCAAAAACCACATGGGAAAAAATCCCCCCCTCTATCTAAGCAGGTAGAATCAAGTCTCAAGTTTGAAAAACTTGAAAATATGTTGCTGCAATATTCATCTCTATGAGGTAGAGAAGCAGCATGCATGGTGTGATGTGCACAGGTATTCTGGCGCCTGGCATGTAGACTTCTCCTTCTTCTCCAAAAATGATGATTGAAGGAAGGAGGAATGTAACCTTTGTCTCTTGATGGATGAAGAGGTGTATGGTCATATCCATTCTTTTGAATGTAGTGAGACTGAGCCCTTGCCATATAGAATCTTACAGGGAGTCTATTGCATCTCTCCGAAGGAGGTAATATTGCATGGCATAATGCAAGGGTCTTTCCTTTCTGAATCTCAAGTGAGTTTCCAGTCATCTTCCTAGCTTCCAGTTTGGAAGTAGGGACTGAATCTAGATAGGAGTCACCCTAAATCTCAATCTTATAAACTGATAAAGATGGATCTGTAATACTAGTAGAATATGTAAAAGAAGTAGATGCAATGATTTTACCTTCCCTTGCAAGTGGCTGCTGAGAGTGCACTGGTCCTAAAGGAGGCATGAAATGTGAGAACTGATATGCTTTTGAAGCATGATTTGTAGCACCCTTTGCTATGATGATCCCAATAGAGATATCTGTGATATCCACTAAGTCAGGACCAAAGATCACTCGCTCTGGAGATCCAGTATGGGTCATCTGATAGACAGATAACATGTTTGAAGCTAGGGACGGAACAAATAGCACATCTATGAACCTTCCATGTTCAAGCTTGACAGAGCCCTTCCCTTTTGTTTTGGATTTACTGTTATTGCCCATTTAAATACTAGGACCATCAAAGGACTGAAAAGAAGAGAGTGATTCTTTGGATGTAGCCATATGGTTGGAAGCTCCAGAATCAATGAGGAAGACATGTGCTAATGTACAGTAAGCCTTCAGTGCATGGCCTTTCCTTTGGTATTCTTCATGTTGTTCTTCAGAGTCATCCTTCCTTGTGCTAGAAGGTATAGAAATGTTATGTTTCTTCAAAATAAGAGCCATTTCATTAAGTTGTCTTGTCATACAGGACCTTTCTGAATGAAAGTCCCTTCCACAGTAAAAGTAGAGGACCTTGCCTTTTCCATTCTTCTTGCTTCTCTTCGAACCTGAAGGCTATTTTGACTGCTCTTTCTTCACAGGAAACTCATCTCTTTGCTTCCCTTTGTCATTCATTACCTTATCTCATCTTGCAACTAGATCTAGATCATTGGAAGATCAAATGATCCCTATTTGGATCAATTTATCATTCTCAGAAATAAGAGATTGGATTAAGGCATTAAGAGTGGGAATATTCCAATTTGGAGTAGTGAGCCTTACTGTTTGGAAGGCAGATACAAAGACTGAGTAGTCTACATTGAGCTTTGTGAGAATAGCAAGGATGAGCTGATCTTCATCCTTCTCCACTTTGCATTTCTTCAACTGATATATCAGGTTCTTGAACTTTGTGAAAAATTCATTCAATGATTCGAAGTTGGATGGTTTAAGAGTGATCAGATCATTTTCTAGCTGATGGATCCTCATCTCATCCTGCTTATTAAATACGGAGGCAATCTTGTCCAAAACTCCCTTAGGAGTCTTCAATCCTTGGATGTGGAATCGAATATCTCTAGAGACTGAGGAGAGAAAGTGTCCATGGGCTTCATCAAGCCTATTCAAGTACTTTTCTTTGTCATTATCTAAAGCTGGCACTGCCTCTTTTTCTTCTATGTCTCTGAAGAGATGCTTGGTGCAGATCATTACCACCATGTCTTCCTTCCACTGGTGATAGTTGAAGGGAGTGAGAGGCTCTACTGGATGAGCCATTTTGTATGTAGAAATAAGGACTGAGCTGTTGTAGTGAATGCAATGAGAAAAAAGGGCTACTTGTAGCGAATACTGTAAGAAGACCTGATAACCTGTCACACAATCAAACATACAATGTAAGGTCAATAGTCTGCACTTTTGGAATTTCCTTCACACCCAACATATTTGATCAAGCAAGCTTTGTCAAAAATTTCCTAACTTGGGATATTAAGTGGTAAATTATTCACTTCTGGTGCAGTACTGGAAGGAGCAATTTTCTCAAAAAATGATCCAGCTGGAGATCTGAGGAGGAGAGGTGTCTTTTCCATTGAGGCTCTGATACCATATTAAATTGACCACATAAATATGTGGACAAACACACAACTCACAAAATAGATCACATAATTTACTCAACAATTGAAGAATGAAACATTGCAAAAACGACTTGCAGCTGTGAATGCTTTCATTAATAAAAAAGGTAATTAGATAATAATTACAATGATGTACAATGGATTTAATAGCCATATGCAATTCGAATCCACATGAGGAAATTCGAATTGATTAGACTCTACTTGATTGTAGGTAACTAAGACCTTGTCTAAATCACTATTGTAGGACTCAATAGTTAACTGACCTTGGCTAAACCATAACCGGAGTTCATTGAAGTTCTAAACCACAACTCAAGTGTTACATTCAGTGTTGACTAAGGCTAACTGACTGTGGTAGGTGAGAAATGCACCCCTCTTGAGTGCATCCATGTAAACCTAGTGCTAACTGAATGTAGAGGACTAGAACTAAATGTAACTGACTCCTAACATAGCTTGACTAGTCATCGACTGAACTGAACTGACCTTGGTTGGTTTTGGCACTCCCAGTGGCTCCTAAATTGCAGGGATTGGTCTAGGAGGCTCCTAAACTGATGCAATCAAGTGCAATCAATGGTAGTAGGCCTCAATTAGTATTCCCCACAGTTTAGTAACTGAAACATGTGCCCCAATTAGGCCAAGTGGATGCAATGGTGCTAGTGACTAAAAATAGACTGGATGGACTCCTGATTTAGACATGACTCCTGATTTAGACATATGACCAAATTGGACAAGGGAGGATTAATAATCCTAACACTCTTTGTTAAAACGTTAACAAAACCCTCATTTGCGATGTTAAACCAAATTTTTCTAGCATATGAAATATTCCATAAACCAAGTATGTATATCCCATATTTTTCCAAAGGAATTTTTATAAAATTTTCCATGGTATATGGATCATGCCTTAAACCCTAGGAATTATACCTTAAAAGTTACATTTTAAAAATTGAATATCAAGGTGGATAAGGTTTCATAAACTTAAAACATAATGACGACCATAAATATTTAAACCATACACTTTCGACTCTGCATAAATGTAGAACTTAGGCACAACTAAGCTTAGGAGTTTAGTCCACTTATCTCTATTTTTGAATCGGATAGTGTAGCATAGTTACCATGCTATCGGATGTTATTACTTTCCACGGTCGTAGATATAATTCGCCGACAAAAGTAAGTTGCACAAAAGTGGAAGCTTGCATTAGTTTGTAATGAACTAAGTAAGTCCTGTAAAAGCAGAAGGAACCTTTTTACCTCTCCAAGTGGTCCCTCAAGGGATAAAACCCCACCACTCCACCCTTGACATGAAAAGTCAAGTCATCCTTTTTAAATGAATAAAACCATAAATGAAAACTAAGACATATAGATAGGAAGTAAAATGTATTTTAAACCAGCATCGACAATGTCCGATACTAGTAGAGATAGACAGAGTAATACTATAAATAAATCCAACTCACATAACCACATCACATAAACATATCATCATTATGTAAGAAAATACACAAAAGTGAAAGACAACTTATGACACTTAGATTTAGGTAACAAATGATAGATGCATTATGCAGAAGTTAAAACAATGTCCGTGAAAGGTATCTTTTAACTAGCCTATTTTTTTTTTCCTGAAATTTAGGGACATTACAAGTGGTATCAGATCCCACATTCAAACACTAAGAGACCTAATGGGCATACCATACATTTGTCGCAGAAAATAAATTATTTTTTAAATTATGTTAACTAATAGAAAATTATTTGTTATTAAATTTTTTATATTGTAGGATTCAAGGAATAATTCAGATCATGAACATTGAAGAAGACAACAAACGACAAGGAAAAATGAATACCCCCACATGAGAAGAAGAACTGGTGGTTGAATTAAATTCTGATATACTGAAAACCATACAAATTCTGCAAGCAAACTTACAAAGTTTTAAAGATGATAATATGAATGAATGAAAAGAACAACAAGCAATTAATGAAGCTTTACTGCAGAATATGACACGAAGAAGACTGCATGGACAACCGACTCATTCAACCAGCAAGTTCAAGAAAGAGTTTTATCATAAACGAGCCAACAACCCAAAAGACAGAAAAGAAGAACACACACCTGAATCTCCAGAAAGATATTATCACATTCGTTCTAGTGATAATTCCCTTTCTCCTTATAGAAAGAAACAGAGGAATGATGACAACCTCCAAGGAGAGTTCAGAAAGATAAAATCCCCAAACTATGAAGGATAGATGAACACTGGGGAGAAGGATGAAGAATGGATTCTTGATATGAGAAACTACTTCCAAGTACACAACTAATCAAGTGAGATGAAAACCCGTCTACCCATATATAATTTAAATGGAAAAGCGTCTAGATGGTGGAGAGACATAAAACACACCAAAAAGGATACATTAAAGGAAATCTAATGGAGTAACTTTCGCATAATTTTTTAGGAGAAATACATGTATCAAAGATTCTTCGACGGGAAGGTGAAAGAATTTCATGAGTTAAGGATGGGTTCCATGACCATTGATGCTTTCGTTAACATATTTTTGAATCTGTTACACTACGTACCTTACATAAAGGATAAGAAGGTAAAAATACAACAGTTTTTAGGATGTCTTCCTCCTAATTTTTGAGAGAGAATTGAATTTGATGTGCCTAAAACTCTAGACAACACACTGTACAAAGCTAGGCTTTGCTATGAGCATGGAAAACTAAGGTAGGAAAACACCAACAGAAGTTGAGACAGGTCTAGGACCTTCTTAGATAACTGCAAATTAGGTTTCAACCCATCACCTTACAAAAACCAAAACAATAGTTTTCCAACCAATAAGAACTTCAACAAGACGGGTACATGTTAGATTTGTATCATTTAAGCAAAATGATCTAGGATCTTATCTGAGAGAATAACATGCACATCAATAATCACAAGAGACAAGATAGACAAAGAGTTTTCCTCAGGGAAACCATAAAGGAGAAAACCCCACAACTTCCTCAGAGATAGAATGAGTACCAATAGCAAAATTAAAACCCAAAAACACAAAGATGATCTCCAACAGCTGTTCTCTCTCTCACTTGTGCGAGCTCCTCCTCTCTCACTCATGCGCTACAGTTAAGTGAGTGTGTGTTCCAAATAGAGAGTCTCACTCTCTATTTATACTAGTTTTACATTGGACAATTACTCGTCAGGGCCAAATTATCTAGGAGAGTCTAATAACCCTACTACCCCTCAATTGTGGGAAATATTTCCCTGACCTACAATAGAGGGTTCTCCTCAACTCAATTGTGGGGACTATTTCCCCGACCTACAACAGAGGGTTCTCCTCAACTCAATTGTGGGGACTATTTCCCCGACTTACAACAGAGGGTTAAACTCAATGAATTTACATGAATTTATTATATTAATGACTCTCCCGATAGGAACATCAGGGTACATTAAAATAAAATATAAAATATACAAGTGAATACATTCCAAAGTTACAAATACATCAACAATCCCTCTTAACTAGGAAGATATTCTCTTGACACAATTCATTAGCACAAGTCTTTGTCACTGATCATCATCAAAGCTGGATCATCATCATCACTGGTGTGGATGTATTTGTAACTTCGGAATGTATTCACTTGTATATTTTATGTATTGTACCTCGATGTTTATTCCAGGAAGTATATGTAATGTAATTGAGTCATGTCATTCCCCGATGTTCCTATCGGGAGATTCAATAATGTAAACAAGTCATGTAAAGTCATAGAGGGTAACCCTCCTTATTGATCAAGGGTTAAATTCCCTGCAGTTGTGTGGCCCTAGGGTTATTAGACTCTCCTCGAGAAGTTGTCCCTAGAGAGTTATTGTCAAGTTGGTAATTAATATAAATAGAGAGTGAGCCTCTCTATTTAAAACACTTCACTCACACTCAGTTGTAGTGCATAACTGAGAGATAAAGAAGAATTTGGGAGAAGAGAGAGAGAGAGAGACTACTGTTGTCAGGAGATCATATTACTGTTTTGGGTTTTATTTTTGGTGCTGATTCTATCTTTGAGGAAGTTGCGATGTTTTCTCCTTTATGGTTTCCCCGAGGAAAATATTTGTATCTAATGTCTCTTATGTTTGATCGATGTGATTTTTATTCTCTCAGTTAAATATCCTAAGATAAAAATGTCTAAATGATAAAAATATGACATGGTATCAGAGCTAACCTGAGAAGAAAACATTGTGCAGCTTTGGAAACTAGGGATTCTTATTTTTGGGGTCTCTCTCCAAAATCCAACAGTGAAAGGATGCTAGGTTGAACTTCCATTGAAGGGTGCATCTTTCTATCGAAGCTGAATCTAATTTTGAGCATTTTAAGTTTTTGACCTACTATTGCATCAAGAAATTAGTGCTTTTCACTGAAGAATTTTTTTTTAGTGAGCCCGGGATAAGATTTCTCTCCTCCTCAAAATAGAATTTTAGAGACAAGAATCAAGGTTTTTGGTTGGGTATAACTCCAAGAAATACAAACCCTAATCTACCCTAGAACTAGAGAACCAACACTGCAGAAGATCAGCTCCATATTTAGTTTTCAGCTTCTCAAATTGGTAAGATCTAAATCTTTTGTATTTCCATTTGAGGTTCTCAGTTAATATGTATCATCATACAAATCTTGATGAAAATATGGAGGGAGCTGATAACTTTCGAGCCTGGAAGTATAGGATCTCCTTGGTCCTGGAAGAAAATGAGTTGGACTCTTACATCAGTGAAGAGGTTCCAGTTCCAAAGGGCGATGAGGCTAAGGCCTTACACAAAAATAAATTGATCATGGCTAAGAGGATTATTTCTGATTGAATCAAGGATCACCTCATACCACAAGTGTCCTCCCTAAAGACTCCTAAAGCAATGTTTTATGTCCTGGCCAAACTATTTGAGGGAAAGTACATAAATTGGAAGATGACTTTGAGGAACCAGTTGAAGAATGTGAAGATCCAAAATACGAAAAAATACAATCGTACTTCAAAAGAGTCTCCCATATCAAAGAACAACTTGAAGCAGTGGATGAAGAAGTGGAGAATGCAGAAATTGTGATGACTACCTTGAATGGTCTCCCTAGATCATGGGACTCCTTCATTCAAGGGATTTGTGCAAGAAAGAAGCTAGTCAATTTTAGTAGGCTGTGGGAAGAATGCTCACAAGAAGAAGCTTGAATAATAGACCAAGAAGAAAATATGGGAAGTGAAGATCAAGATCTCACAGTACAATCCAAGAAAAACATAACAGACTATCACTAAGGTAAGCACTCCCACCATAAATATAACCCTAGAAGATCTAGCAGAAATTTACCTAAATTCAGATGTTATACATGTGATGAAAGAGGACACTTTTCCATAGATTGTCCTAGAAACAAAAATGGCTCTCACAAGAAGAAGGGGAAGAAGAGAAGACATCATGCTCATGATGAAGAGGATGATGAACCTTCCACAAATAAAATCAAACAAGAAAGTGATGATTCTTCAAGTGGTGAATAATATGTTATGATTTCCACTCTCATGGGAACTATCACACATGGAAGCAATGATTGTCTTATAGACAGTGGGGATTCCAAACATATGACAGGATTGAAAGAATACTTTGTGAAACTATCTGAACATGAGTCACCTCACAAGGTGAAATTTGGGGATGACTACTAGTATCCAATAAAAGGTAGCAGTGAATACTCCTATAAGCTAGACTTGAAAGCCTATGGAGATGAAGGATGTATTGTTTGTACTGGGACTAAAGAAGAATATTCTCTCCATATCTGCATTATATTCAAAAGGAATAAGGGTTGCATTTGTAGATGGACAAGTTCTTATGTGGAAAAAGGGAAAGACTATAGATGATGTAGTAGTGATTGGGGAACAAGAAGGAGGACTATACAAATTGAAGGGCCAACCAGAACAATCTTTGGTCCATGACTCAGTAGAACCAAATTAACTTTGGCATAGAAGGCTTGCACATGTGCACTATAGAGCACTGCCACTTGCAAGAAAAGTTGTTGAAGGTCTTCCATAAATATAGACAAAACATGATGGTGTATGCAAAGGATGTGCGAAAGGAAAGAATACAAAGAAGACATTTCCAAGTAGCAAGAGAAAGGAAAAAGGAATCTTGGAAATCATCCACTTTGAAGTATGCGATTCGATGTCATCCAGTTCATTAAGTGGGTATGTATACTATGTTTCTTTCATTGATGATTTTTCTAGGAATAAATCGATATACTTCTTGAAGAACAAAGATGAAGTATTCATCAAGTTCAAGGAATTCAAAGCCTTGATCAAGAAACACACATAAAAGAAGATCAAGACCTTTCGATTAGACAATGGCAAAGAATTCACATCAAATGAATTCAAAGAGTTATGTAGAGATTCAAGGATTAAGAGGGAGTTAACCACTCCATATAATTCACAACAGAATGGGGTTACAGAAAGGAAGAATAGAATGATCATGGAAGATGCAAGGGAAATGCTTCATGATCAAGATATTCCCATGCATTTAAGGGCAGAAGCTGCCAGGACAACGGTGTATGTACAGAACCATACTCCATGCAGAGTACTCGATAACAAGACACCTGGAAAATTATTTTCTAGAAAGAAACCAGAAGACAACCATCTTAGAATATTCGGTTGTCCAGTGTACATACACATTCCAAAATAAAAGAGGTCAAAGTTAGATCCTTCTGAAAATAAGGGTGTATTTATTGGATACAGTGAAAGCTCGAAATATTATAGAATATACTTCCTAGGATTCAAGAATATTGACATTAGTAGAGATGTAACATTCGACGAATATTTAGCTTACAACAAATCTAGAAAGAGACCAGTTGAAGACACCAAAGAAACCCAAAATTCAAGATACAACTATGAACGATACAATTCAAGATGAATATCGAGAAATAGAAGAACCACAAGAACCTGTAGATCCACCCCAAGAGAATAATCCTCACAGGAGGAAACCTGCATGGGTATAAGAGGCTATCCAAGGTGCAGAAAGATATGGGGCTCTAGAAGAAATGCATAGAGAGAGGAAAAGAACCAGGTCCTACTCTGGTTATGTGGCCCTACTATGTGACATCATTGATAAAGAACCTTCCAACTATGAAGAAGTGACATAGAATAAAGAATGGAAGGATTCTCTGATTGAGGATTACCAGTCGATCATGAAGAATGATGTTTGGGATGTTGTCCCTAGACTAGAGGGGAAGTCTATCGTGACTTCCAAGTGGATCTACAAGATCAAGCATGCTACAGATGGTAGCATAGAGATATATAAAGAAAGATTTGTGGTTTGTGGCTTCTCCTAGAAAGAAGGAATATATTATGAAGAAAATTTTGCACCTGTAGCCAGATACACATCCATCAGATCAATACTTGCTTTGGATGTAGTGATGAAATTGAAGATACACCAAATGGATGTCAAGACTTCTTTCTTGAATGGTGTAGTAGAAGAGGAAGTGTATGTGGAGTAGCCACTCAGTTTTGAGACACATGAAAAGGAAAATCATGTGTGTAAATTGAAGAAATCCTTGTACAACTTAAAATAGGAACTTAGGACATGGTACGATAGAATTGATAGCTTCCTATCCAGTTTGGGCATTACCAAGAGTAAAGTAGATTTCAACCTTTACTACAAGGTTGACGAAGGGAACCGAGTAATACTCCTAGTGTATGTAGATGACCTATTTGTAATAGGTGTGGATGGGTTGATTGATGATATGAAGAGGAAGCTTGCTGCTGAGTTAGAGATGAAGGGATTTGGAATGATGCACTACTTTATAGGCATGGAGGTGTGGCAGAATGTATATGGAATCTCCCTAGGACAAGGGAAGTATGTAGTAGAGATCCTGAAGAGTTTTGGGATGGTGGATTGCAAGGCCATGGCCACACCTATGGCATCGAACATGAATATTTTAAGTGATGCTTCATCAGAGTCGGTTGATGCTATGATGTATCGTCAAATGATTGGGTCCTTGATGTACCTGATGAATACGAGACCATAATTTGCTTTGCTATGAACACATTGAGCCAGTTCCTGACAGATCCTAGACATGTTCACCTGATTGCTGCAAAGCATATTCTGAGGTACTTGAAGGGTACAGTTGATTATGGACTCAAGTATGAGGTGGATCAAAAGGTTAACCTGGAAGGTTATGTTAATTCAAATTGGGCAGGCAGTGCCATCGATAGGAAGAGAACTTTAGGGTGCTGCTTTAGTATGGGATCAGGTGGGATATCTTGGTTTAATAGGAAACAGTCTTGTGTGGAACTGAGTATAGCTGAAACATAGTATGTCACATCTTGTTCAGCTATTTGTGAGGTAGTATGGCTGAGGAAGCTACTATCTGATTTGTTTGATCTCCAGTTAGATGCTACTTGTATATATTGTGACAACCAGAGTTGTGTGAAGTTGTCTGAGAACCCGGTGTTCCATGAAAATTCAAAGCATATCGAGATCAAATGTCACTATATTAGGGATATGGTGCAAAGAGGAGTAGTGAAGCTCTAGTATGTTGTGATGGACGAGCAGATAGCTCATGTGTTGACCAAGCCATTGGCCATAGTGAAGTTTGAGTACTTCAGGGAGAAGCTTGGTGTTCTCCAGATCGAGGCACCCTCCAAGGGGAGGTGATGAGTCTGAGATCCTTTCTGACATGGTAGGATTAGTTCCTTCCATGGTCAGATATAAGTACAAGAGCCATTCTGATGTGGCTGAGGGATGTGTTCCCACATGATAATATGTAAGTGCAGAGCCATTCTGATGCGACTGTGGAATGTGTTCCCACATGATCAGATGTAAGTGCAGAGCCATTCTGATGTGACTGCAGGATTTGTTCCCACACGATCAGATGTAAGAACAGATCCGTTCTAACATTATTGTTGGATGTGTTCCTCCCATGGTCATATGTAAGTGCTGGGAAGGCCGTTCTGACTAAGGGTTAGATATAAGTGCTGAAGAAGACCTACATGGAGGCTAGGTCTTCAACTAGCATGAAAACAGGTTGGCTCTATAGAAATTCTATTGTACAGGATTATACACCTAATAACCATAGGTCTAGGGTTACCAACATACTCAATCAACTTGCAGACAATTGAATCTAGAGTGCAGTAAAGGAAATATGAGGATTAGAAAGAATTAATCAATTAACGAAGGTCGATCCTTGCTAGTCCTCTTCCGCTCTGCTTCACCTCCAAAATCTTCAAGGTTGCTCCTCTTTCACCTGTCAAGAAACAATCTTCCAGATACAAGATGATTCATATATATATAAGCAGGTTAGATAAATCACATGTAAGATGTAGAAACATAAACATTTATCAAACCAAGATACATGAAACACATATGGAAGAAGGATTCTCTTTATTATCAATAATGAAGAAGTTCAGATTACAACCCAACGCCTGAGACAAGGAATCCTCTGCAACCAAAGGATTCTGAGTTCCACTGCTCCAAAGACTTCTGTATACAATCCACCAGCATAACTTTGCTCTCCAAAAGCATCTAACACCCTCCCCAAGGCATGTATTTATATGGAGGAAATAAGGCAGTTTCGAAGGTTGAGGAGGTTGAGACAGTTAAGAGGATTAATGATAAATGGCTTAACTAATCTCAGATCTGTGCGTGTTTTTATATTTAAATGTTAAGAGACCTATTCGTGGGTATGTAGAAGAAAAAACCGTGAATGATTCACGACTTGCTATAAGAGCAACCCGCAAACACATCCATTTGCGACTTGCATCAACCGACACTCACGAATGATGCGTGAGTTGCATATGTGGATAGTCGCGAATACATCCTAACATAGTAAAAATGGCAAAGTAACCAGCTGGATGGAGGAGGAATGTATTATAATAAGCCAATCTATAGTGTTATGGGAAAACCTCAATCCATATATGTCCTTTTGTGTACCAACATGTGGGATGTCGGCACTCGGATGGAGAGGTGCCATTCAGATGGATAACAGATGCCCCCTAATGTGTGAGGTCAGAGGGAAATGATGGCCGAAATACATTATAAACATCATCTTTGAAGAACTCAGAGATCCAATGGAGCAGAGAGAGTACCTGAAACAAATACATAGTAATGTCATAGACAAAGTTACATCTGGGGATGCTATGTTCAATTTACTGGAACACTAGCTCCTTTACAATATTTGATTACATCATATAATACCATGTATATTACAAAAGTGAATCAAAGCCACAATATACAATAATGAGTCTTCAAAGATCTGGAAGCTATGTATAGGAATAGAACATAATCTTGCACAACTTAGTCCATAGGTGAGGAACTAAGGTCTTCATAAATGATCCCAAAGAACCAGTACAATCCAAGCCATGTGAATAAGAGTAAGCTGAAGTCGAATAGGGAAAGGATTCAACAGTTTGTCAATCAATATATGATAATTGACAATTGAAGCAAAGGAATTCACCAATGATGGAAGTGAATCCTGAGGTACGATCGTCAAAACTCTAGGTCTTCGCCATCAGGAAGTACTAAAAATGGAACCATGCTGTGATAAGGAAGGCAATAGATCCTCCAACGGATCACAAGAGTGACTAGGAACTGGGAAAAAAGAAGGGAGACACAAATAGATAACAGATATAACAATGATGGGATCAGGCTAGAAATCAGACATTTGGGAAGAATCCTTGAACAGTGAGCACAACACAGAGATTACCCAAGGCAGCATATAACTTATAGAGAGAACAACTAGACCTATCTGTCATGTAGGAGACATGATCAGATTCCCCAGGTATAAAGGACAAGAGGAGGAGTAAGAAACTCAAAGTGATAGCTGAACACAAGTAGACACTGAAACATGGATATCGGAAAGAAAAGAGTGCTATGATCAAGGATGATATGCTGCCATTACTGAAAACAAGAGAAAACTTCTTCCTTACCTTCCCTTTTAAATTTTAACGAGTCCAGGAAATTCAAATCGGTTCCCTCTTCATTTTTTAACAAGCTTGAAGCGATGGGAAAATAATGCTTGATAGTATCCCCTCTTTCTTGTAAAGTTTAACAAGTCCAAGAAAGCAAACTCGAGACCATCTTCATTTTTGGCAAGCTCAAAGAAAAGAAAGAAGAATGCTTGATAAAGCACTGATTCGTGGATTTTACGAGCCCGAACTAGTACATGCTCGACGGTGTTTTCATAGTTTAGAGAGTCTGAAAACTCCAAACAAGACTCCAGGGGGGTCCTTTTTCGTACAATTTAGTCTCCTAAGGCCGAAAAAGTATAAAACATACCAAAGAAGAACTCTCTTAACTTCTGAAGAAGAAAAGGAACACCTTTTTCGTACTTAGTCAAGAAGGTCCGAAAAAGGTTAAATTACCACCTACCCAACGCTCCTTCAAAAGCAGCATATAGCTTGAGTTTTATGAGTGTGAAGGAAGGAAAGATCACTCAAAAAGATCCATTTGATTACGAGAAATGGGGCTTACAACAATAAACTCGATGCTTTGTTCTTTATGGTTTAACGAGCATGACAAAGACACAAAGTACACTCGAAATCTTTTTCATGTTTTGGTCCAGAGCACGAAAAAGAGAAAACTAAGCTCATACCGGGGGTTCCTTTTCTGTAAGTTTAGTCCCTCAGGTCCGGAAAAGAGATAAACCTATGCCTGAGAATACTCTTCTCAATTCAAAAGAAAAGAGAGGGATCCTTTCTCGTATTATTCAACATGGTCCGAGAAAGTGATAACCTACCACCAATGTGGATGCCCATTCACATATTCTTAACGAGCCTGAACGGACAAGTTTACTCGGCAGTCAAGTCTATTTTGAGGAGTCAGACTTGGGCCTAAAGAAACTCATAATATTTCCCGTGAAGTTTTAACGAGTCCGAAAAAGTCAACTCGCGGCCTCCTTACTGTTTTTAACGAGCTAGAAGGAGAGCAGAAAGAATGCTCTATATGCGAGGAGACGAGTGTCATAGACAGGCGAAACTATTTCCAAGCGCAAGGAACAGACCTATGCATAATGCAAGGAAAGTGAGCAAGATAGGACACTCGGGGAACGTCTCCTCAAGGTAAAGGGTGTCAAGTTGCAAAGGCAAAATGATACAAGGCTTAGCGACAATGAGAACAAAGATGAGGGCTTATACAACGAGCTAAAAGCGTGGAAGCCAGCATCAGGCTCATAAGCGTGATTAGGGCACATGCAAATGCAATTATAGCTTGAACAATAAGGTAAGGCTAGTAAGCAGTTGTGAATCCAACTAAAAATCCTGTCTCCAAGAAACAACAACATCAGGATCATATTCAGAAGAAACGATTTGATGCGGGTCACTTTGGCAAAAACACATGTGACTTTGCTATCTTCTATAAAAGACAAAGTCAAGGTAGAATCTATTGAAGAAGATTCTATAGCACCAAGGCTCGAGGGTTTATAATCAATAAGATCAACCTCAAAAGGAGAGCAAAAATCAACAAGGAAAATAGAGTTTGCAGGAACAAACTCAGTATCACAGGAGTTGAAAAATTCATAAGAAAAATCAAACTCATAAGGATCACTGACTTGCTGTTTGAAGGAAGAGTCCAAAAACTCAACAAGACCAACATAAGAAGAAAGGTCCAGCTTACTAGGCAAATCAGGGTTAGACTTAGTCACAACTGAACCAACATCCAAAAGAAGATCAGACTTTATCAAATACTCTAAGAAGATTTCATTCGAAGGAAGGAGATCATTCGAGATAGGACACATATCTAAACTTTCAAATGGATCGACAGAGTGGAGAGAAGGCTCTATAGTTTGTATAGGATAACTCACCCGGTCAACTGCTGGGACCAAGTCCTGAGAAGGTAAGCTTGAAAACAGAGGCTGCTTCTTAGTAGCAATTGAACACAAAGGATATGAGGCCACATAGTTCACCTGTGGCGGGGTAGTGTCTATAGAAACATTGAGAACGAATAAAGGAAAGACCTGGTCTCTAGTTGGGTCAGGAGACGGATCAAGAAAATCCAACTGATCAATAGTGACAATTTCTTCGCCATGATTAAAGTACATCACACGAAAGAATGTTGACACCACAGCTTGCATGGCATAGACATAATCACGTCCAAGGAGCATATTAAAGTCCAAGGGGTATTCTATCACCATGAAGTCAACTAAGATAGTCTTCCCACCCAAAGTAACAGGTGTTTGAGCAAGAATTCCCAAGGCTATACAAGTTCTTCTATCAAATTCCAGTAACTGACTAGCAGTCGACACAAGGCTGGGAGATCCCATGCCTCACCAAGCACGAGCAGAAAAAATACTAACTGAGGCTCCTTCATCAACAATACAATGAGCAATCATATAGGGTTCAACTTTGACCTTTATCTGGAAAGGTTCATTAGAAGGAAGGCGTGGCTCAACTAGGCTATCCCAATCAAAGGAAGCAATCCAAGAGCTTGGTGGGGTTTGATCCGAAATAAGTTCAGTGCCCCCTTGTTTAGTAAGTTCTGAACTGGCAGTGAAGAAAATGTGACTAGTAGACACTTCACTCTCCAAAGGAAGAGTGGGATTGATCGACAATGGAATCGATTCAACCGCTTCATGAAAGTCACTCTCCGAAGGGAGAGTGGGATTGACCAAAGATGACATTGGTTCAATCACATGAGGATCACTCTCCGAAAGAAGAGTGGGATCGACCAAATCTGATATTGGTTCGATCACTTGATCAACCAAAAGTTGAATAGGTTGTTGAGAAACTATAGGTTGTTCAGGAGAAGGAAAATCTTGAGTATTGGACCACACTCTTCACACCTCTGTGATAGCAGGGCACTTGTGAGTAAGATGATCTCCCTCACATAGCATACAAGGGAGCTTAAGTTTGCACTTTGAACGACCAGTTTTCTCAACGGTGTCAACATGACTAGCAGTGGATGACTATTTGCTCTCAACATGACTTGCAGAGGATGAGAGTTTTCCCCCAGCATGAACTACAGAGGCTGGGTGACTGGGTCCAACTTGACTAAGAGAGGTTGGTTGTTGAAAAGCTTCAGAATGTTCAAAAATGGGATGACCATGAACCCAAAATCTTCGCACCTCCACAATAGAAGGGAATTTATAAGTAAGGTGGTCTCCCTCACAAAGCTTACAAGGAAACTTGGGCTTGTGTTTTGAACGGGTAGTCTTTTCAACAGTGTCAACATGAATCGCAGTGGTTGACAAATTGTCTTCAGCATGAAGTACAAAGGCCGAGAGACTGCCCCCAGCATGAACTACAGAGGCTGAGAAATTGGATCCAACATGGCCTGTAGAGGTTGGATGGGCACCACCAACATGAACAATAGAGGTTGAATGGTTAGGATCAATCTACTTTGCAGCAGTTGAGTGTGTTCCCCCAGCATGAACAACAGAGGCTGAGTGACTGGATCTGACATGAACTGAAAAGGTTGGAAGGATCCCACCAGCATGATCAACAGAGGATGGATGGTGAAGATCAACTTGACTTGCAGAGGTTGAGTGCTTAGATCCAACATAACCTGCAGAGGTTGGAAGGATCCCACTAGCATGATCAACAGAGGCTGGATGGTGAAGATCAACTTGAGTTGCAGAGGTTGAGTGCTTAGATCCAACATGACCTATAGAGGTTGGAAAGGTGCCCCCAGCATGAACAACAGAGGCTGGTGGTGAGGTTCAACTTGACTTGCAGAGGTTGAACAGGTGCCCCCTTGCTTATGTGCCTTCTTCCTATTCCTGCTTCTTTTACTCCTTTTAGACTGCCGGTTACTAGTATCAGTACTTTCACCACATGAGGTAGAAGGAGGAGGAGAATTAACTACTGGTGGAGGGGAAGTAGTGTTGTGATTCTCTTGATATAAGGAGCTTACTTGAGAAGCATCAGGAGCATTCAGGACAGTTGGAGTGGAAAAAAACCACACCAGTATCCCTAGGGTGAATCCAGGAAGATTCAGGGTGGCCATCAAGGGAACACAAACATTCCCCATGAGAGGAATATTACAAGGAGTTCCCATCATGGGGATCTCTTGGTTGGTGTTCAAAGGGGTGTTAGCCATAGTTTCAAAATAGGAGACAAAGTCTGAGGTTGATAAGCAACCAAAATTACAAAGCACACACCCAAAGGCACACTAAGTATAGACAAACCACACAACACTCACTAAAAATTCCTAAAGCCAAACAGACAAACAGGTATAAGATATACTTTCCAAAAGAAAGTTGGTAGACAGTTACTTGGCATCCCTGTAGATGTTCTTAGGCACAAGCGGAGGAATCACCCACCGCCCTCCCACACTTTCTACCGGGGTTACCTTCCAAGTCCGTCCAAGGTCAACGAGAAATAACCTTCTGGTGTACCTGTGTATGAACAATAGATGTCAAGAGACTAAAGGCTACCTTGGCTATATCAATAGTCTGGGGGGACAGTCGCAAGCCGGACTCGTATGCATGGGAAGGGTAGCTGAGCCCGAAACTCTGTCTAGGACAGAATCCCCAGATGCATAAAATTCCTGAGCTATGCTTTGACAAGGATTTAGAGGGTTATCTCCTCTGTCCAAGCCTCCACGTGGCCTCGTGCTTAACTCCTGTTTGAGAGGAGCTTCCCAGATAAAGTCGATAAAGTCAAGGATTTACCTAGTGATTGGCCAACTATGTCTGAGATTTAACACTTGTGGGGAGTTTAAACTCCCTATCCCACAAGTCTAGCCTAAGCTAGTTGGTGTATGACCCTATAAAATAAAACTTACTAGTAAATTTTAAATTATATCGTTTATTTTAAGGGCTGTTTTTAGTTAGAGGGTAAATGGCATGAAACTTATGTGGTGTTTTGACTCAAAGCTGAAACAAAATGACTAAGAAAAGAGATATGAAATGCAAAAAGCAAAAACTATTCTCTTTATTTTTCTTTTTCAAAATAGAAACTTGAAATCCACAAAAGAACAAAATCTTTTTATATTATATTTTTTCAAAAACAATGATATGCTATGCAATCTAGACCAAAAACCTAATCTACATGCATATAAAGCAAACATGTGTTTTTGTCTTTTTCTTTTATCAATGCAAAAGAAAAATCAGCCTATGAACTAATGCAAGCAAGTACTGAAAGTAAAGCAAATAGACAACTACTCTACACCCCACAAATAAACCCTAGGTTTCCCTAAAGTTAGATATCAACCTCACTTGAAAAGAAGGCTTACAAAAGTAAAAAAGCCAACAACTTTGGAATGAAGAGACTGAGAAAAAAGAATGACATAAACAAAGGTCAAGAAGTCCCAAGTATCAATCTAAACCTACAAACAAGGGCTGCTCAATACCTTGTCCAACAAGGTCAAGCCAAAGAAGGAGGTGGGGGGGCAAGCAGCAAAAACAAGTATAGGTTCTTTTTAATTTTCTTTTATAAATACAAAAGAAAAACTACCTACAAATAAAAGTATGCAGATAATAAGAAAAAAGCAAAAGGAACTTTGCTATACAACCACCAAACAAACTCTAGAAATGCCCTAAAGTTAGTATAAGCCCTACTTGGAAGGAAGGCTTGCATAAGAGACAAGTCAACTACTTTGGCATGTTGAAGTTAACCAACAAAATAAGAAGGAAAGCAACACCAACAAGCTTCTGAAATCAAACAAAGATCACTAACAGAGGTTGACCAGAAACATAAGCCAAAAATCATACCAAGCAAAGGAGGCAGGGGGAAAGAGTAAAGAGAAAACCCTAATGCTATAAAAAGACAAGCAACAAGGATGACTCTAAATACGTAGATTCATGTACCTAGGATGCACTGTACTTGAACAAACTTGAGTAAAATAAACTGTCTAAAAGCAAGAAACTGAAGCAAACAGGCTGACAGAACCAAAAGACAACCAACAAAGGAAGGCTAGGAACCCTATCTTGGGTGCACACAATGACAAAAAATAACTGTAGACTTATGAAGGAAAATGACAACCAGCCACTGTCCAAAGACAGACTGGAAAAACAGAGCCCAAGACCTTAATCATAGATCTGGACAAAGACACTTTAACCTTCAACCCAAACAGGCGAACCACTTCAGCATGCAAACGGAAAATAATCCAAGTAAAAGAGACTCAAGGGCTTTCAAAAAAGAACAAAGTGTGATCAACAGAAGCACACAGACAAGCCAAACAACATTCTTATAGAAAATCAACTCACCAAAAGGGATTACACAAAGAAAGGACCAAGCAAACCTTAACTTAAAAAAACCCCTACTTCCAGGCAGATCCGCGACTGTATATAAGAGCAGCCCGCGAATGATCCGCGAGTGCCCAGTACAGCAACCTGCGAATGCAAACTTGTATTCGCGACTGTTCAGAAGAACAACTCGCGAATGGGAATAAATTTTTTCTCAAAAGGAAAGAAAAATTCCAAAGACTTTCAAATACTGAGGCAAGTATGAACTAGGATGTAAGATCACATACGGACTTTAAGCAAATACTGGTCAGGGGTGACAGAAACAACCTACAGCAGTCTAGGCAATCCCTAGTGGAGTCGCTAGTTCTGTTGTATAGGATTATATACCTAATAACCATAGGTCTGGGGTTACCAACATGCTTAATCAACTTGCAGAAAATTGACTCTAGAGTGCAGTAAAGGAAATAGGAGGATTAGAAAGACTTACTCAATTAACGAAGGTTGATCCTTGCTAGTCCTCTTTCATGCTGCTTCACCTCCAAAATATTCAAGGTTGCTCCTCTTTCACCTATCAAGAAACAATCTTCCAGATACAAGATGATTCATATATATATAAATAGGTTAGATAAATCACATATAAGATGCAGGAACATAAACATTTATCAAACCAAGATACATGAAACACATATGGAAGAAGGATTCTCTTTATTATCAATAATGAAGAAGTTCAGATTACAACCCAATTCCTGAGACAAGGACTCCTCTGCAACCAAAAAATTCTGAGTTCCACTACTCCAAAGACTTCTGTATACAATCCACCAGCATAACTTTGCTCTCCAAAAGCATCTAACACCCTCCCCAAGGCCTATATTTATATGCAGGAAATAAGGCAGTTTCGAAGGTTGAGGAGGTTGAGACAGTTAAGAGGATTAATGATAAATGGCTTAACTAATATTATATCTGCGTGTGTTTTTATATTTAAATTTTAAGAGACCTATTCGCGGGTATGTAGAAGAACAACCCGTGAATGATTCACGACTTGCTATAAGATCAACCCGTGAATACATCCATTCGCGACTTGCATCAACCGACACTCGCGAATGATGCGCGAGTTGCATATGTGGATAGTCGCGAATACATCCTAACATAGTAAAAATGGCAAAGTAACCAGCTGGATGGAGGAGGAATGTATTATAATAAGCCAATCTATAGTGTTATGGGCAAACCTCAATCCATAGATGTCCTTTTGTGTACCAACATGAGGGATGTCGGCACTCGGACGGAGAGGTGCCATTCAGATGGATAACAAATTCCTATGACGAGAAGAATTGAGAGATAGCACCCATGATGATGACCCAGTGATGATCCAACAGTGATGATCTAGATCCAGTGATGATATAGATCCAGAGATGAATATGAATTGAAGATAAAGATAACTTGATGATGATCCAAATGATACAGAGAAGAAGACTTGTGCTGATAAATTGTGTCGAGAGAATACCTTCCTAGTTAAGAGGGAGTGTTGATGTATTTGTAACTTCAAAATGTATTCACTTGTATATTTTATGTATTGTACCCCGATGTTTATTCTGGGAAGTATCTGTAATGTAATTGAGTCATGTCATGCCTCGATGTTCCTATCGAGAGATTCAATAATGTAAACAAGTCATGTAAAGTCGTAGAGGGTAACCCTCCTTATTGATCAAGGGTTAAAGTCCCCGTAGTTGTGGGGCCCTAGGCTTATTCAAACTCTCCTAGAGAATTCGACCCTTGTGAGTTATTGTCAAGTCAGGAATTAGTATAAATAGAGAGTGATCCTCTCTATTTAACAAAATTCACTCACACTTAGTTGTAGCGCATAACTGAGAGAGAAATAAGAAGCTAGGACAAGAGAGAGAGAGACTAATGCTATCAATCTATCATCTTACTATTTGGGTTTTACTTTTGGTGTTGATTCTATCTCTGAGGAAGTTGCAGGGTTTTCTCCTTTATGGTTTCCCCAAGGAAAATCTTTGTTTCTATTGTCTCTTATGTTTTTTGTTGTGCTTGTTATTGTATCAGTTAAATATCCTAAGATAATATTGTCTAAATGATAAAAATATAACAACTGGATCATCATCATCACTACTTCCGCTATCCTGAGCAAATGGTGCTATCTCTTCAATTCTACTCGTCATAGGAAGTTCTAAAGAGCAAGCCCTTTTTCATGTTGGTTATAGGCCTAGCCTCCATGTAGGTATTCATATTCTTCTACACTTATATCTGACCATGGGAGGAACCAATCCTCTCTCCATGTCAGAAAGGAACAACGCAAACATCTGACCATGGGAGGAACCAATCCTCTCGCCATGTCAGAAAGGAACAACACTCACATCTAACCATGGGAGGAACCAATCTTCTCACAATGTCAGAAATACACAACACTTACATCTGACCATGGGAGGAACCGATCCTCTTGCCATGTCAAAAAGGAACATCACTTACATCTGACCATGGAAGGAACCAATCCTCTCACCATGTCAGAAAGGAACAACACTTACATCTGACCATGGGAGGAACTAATTTGTTGTAAAGGAAAGTTTCCTATGGCTAGGGTTTAAGAGGTCATCAATGTACTGGGGTTAAAAGAGATATGCATATAGTAATACAAGCAAGATCAGAGATTATAATGGTTCATACCTTATCCAAACAAAGGTTGATCCAAGCATCCCTTCAATCCTCTTCTTGCTCCTCTTCCTCCTCTTTCTCCAAGGGATCTGCAAAATGAATTATACCTTCCCCAAACCATTATGACCACATATAAAGCAATGATAATCAAATAAACATGAAATAATAATATGATTAACATCATCATATGATCATAAACAAAGATTCAATCACACATTGAACAATGATTTGGGAAGAAGAAGGACATCACATCTTCATTAATATTGAAAACAAGTACAAGTATACCTTCTCTTCAAGTTCAGCACCTCACGAAACCTTAATCTGGTTCTGTTGCTTCTCTTCTCCAAGGAACTCAGCCTCCAAGCTCTGCAACACAAGGGGATGATCACTAGGGCAAAGGTGTGGGAAAAGAGAGTCCCAATTCCTCCAGCATAGCAATCCAAAGATTCAAGTCCCCTATCACAGACCTCCCTACCTCTATTTATATGCTTTATGAATATTTAGGGTTGAAGACAAAGTAGTTACAACTGAAGAAGTCAGTTGCATAACTACCCAAACTACTCGAATTTCAAAAAATGTATTTTTTTGACATTTTTGGGAGGAATACGTGGGTTGCAGAGAAATCAGTTGCATATGCAAGAGGTATAAATGGGTTGAAATGAAAAAATTCATGTATTTAAGGCATACATGAGTATTATATATAGCAAGTCACGTACATACGCGGGTTTCCGTGAGGCAAATTGCGTATACATAAAAAAAGCTCATTTTAAGGGTACTTATGGGAATTTTCAGACTTTGGTGTCTTCTCGAAATTTTTAGCTAACTGAAATATATTTCCAAAACTATAGAGATAAGTTCAAATGGAGTTATAGAACTCAAGATATGGGTCCTCCAAGTTAGGTGTTTTTTAGGGACTTTCAGGAAGTGTCGTCATGGAAGTGTCGACATACGATGGAATCATGGGAAAGTGTTCACAAGCAGAGATGTGTCATTTTGAGATATAACGGATACCTCATAATGTATGAGGTTATAGGGGAATATGATAGCTGAAATAAATTATAAAGGAAACAACTGAGTATGGAGAGAGCAGAGAATCCAAGATCAAAAGGCTCGAATGAAGGTACTTGAAAGAGAGATAAAATTCAGACAAAACTGATCTCTAGGACATACAAGTCCTTGTACAAAAAATTGCCACAAAGATACAAGTAGATCCAACATATGTATAAATGATGAAACTATCATGGTCGCTAAATATGAAAAAAGGTGCCATATCAAATCTAAAGGAGTCATGGCCACAAATGAACAAGGTGGATCCATGCTCAACAATTGATCATAGCCACAAAAATACAAGGTGGGCCTATGTCTCAGAAAAATGTCATATGAAGTATAACAAGGTCTTTTACAGCTTAGGAAATAGCAAAAAATGATGATGCTACTGTCAGCCCAAGGTATTCAATTCAAACCGCCCAAAAAAGGTACGAATCCTAACCATGCGAATAAAGGAGTTGAAGTTGAACATGGAGGACATTGTTTGATTACCGGTCAATAGTGAGAACTATTAACAAACGCGACGAAAACCACCATTAATAAAAATGGTCCCCAAGGTACCTAGTACATTCTAATAAGTGTGAATACAAGGACTTGAAGTCGAACACTTGAAGAATCCATCGAGTAGGATACATTAAGGTATTCCCACTACCCAATAGTGAGGGAAATTTCCAGTAATGACTACAATCCCCAAGGTACTGTCATAAAACTCTAAGTCTCATTCCCAGAGA
Organism: Pseudotsuga menziesii; assembly: GCA_001517045.1. Classification (NCBI taxonomy): domain Eukaryota; kingdom Viridiplantae; phylum Streptophyta; class Pinopsida; order Pinales; family Pinaceae; genus Pseudotsuga; species Pseudotsuga menziesii. The sequence continues at coordinate 344,951 of LPNX010414979.1, read as the reverse complement.
AAGATGTGTTGCAGTCGATAGGAAGAGATCTATTGAAAGGAAGGCATTAAGGCATCCTTCATCATCTGACACAAGGTAAGTCAAAGACTAATTGGATCTGGAATTGGTACTGAATTTCATGACAAGAAACATTGAAGACATGATGTAATGAACTAATACCAGAGAATGGCTGACACAAAAGGTCAAGGCAACTGCAGAATGGGTGAAAAAGGTTTAATCCTTGAACAATGAGCATGACACAACAGTGACTTAGGCAGATTTTGACACAAAAGTACCAATGATACAAATATGCAATGTAGGAGACATTGACAGATTCCCCATATAATTGGAGAAAAGACCAATTGGAGGAGTAAGGAACTCTGAATCAGGATAAGGTCAAAATACTAGGACCCAACTATTGATAGACTAAAAACTGGTGCCTTTTTCAAGGAAACAAGACTTGGTGCCATGATGTAAAAAACATGTGAATGAACTTCCCTTCCCCTCTTTCTTGTAAAGGTTTAACGAGTCCAAGAAAGCCAATTTGGGAGAATCTTCATTTTTGGCAAGCTCGATGAAGAGACAAAAGAATGCTTGATAAAGTCACTGATTCGTGGATTTTATGAGCCTGAACTAGTACATGCTCGATGGTGTTTTCATAGTTTAGAGAGTTTGAAAACTCCAAAGAAGACTCCAGGGGGGGACTTTTTTTTCCAATTTAGTCTCCTAAAGCCGGAAAAGTATAAAACAAACCACAGAAGAACTCTCTTAGATTTTGAAGAAGTAAGGAGCACCTTTTTCGTACTTAGTCAGGAAGGTCTGAAAAAGGTTAAATTACCACCTACCCAATGCTGATTCAAAAGCAACATATAGCTTGAGATTTATGAGTGTGAAGGAAGGAAAGATCACTCAAAAAGATCCATTTGATTGTGAGAAATGGGGCTTACAACATTAAAATCGATGCTTTGTTATGTAGGGTTTAGTGAGAATGACAAAGACATAAAGTACACTCGAAATATTTTTCATGTTTAGGTCCAGAGCACAAAAAATAGAAAACCAAACTCATACCGGGGGTTCCTTTTCTGTAATTTTAGTCCCTCAAGTCCAGAAAAGTGATAAACCTATGACTGAGAACACTCTTCTAAATTCTGAAGAAAAGAGAGTGTTCCTTTCTCGTATTATTCCACATGGTCCGAGAAAGCGATAACCTACCACCAATGTGGATGCCCATTCACATATTCCTAACGATCCTGAACGGACAAGTTTACTCGACAGTCAAGTCTATTTTGAGGAGTCAGACCTGGGCCTAGAGAAACTCAATATCTTTCCCATGAAGTTTTAACGAGTCTGGAAAATTCAAATCACAGAATCCTTACTGTTTTTAACGAGCTCGAAGGAGAGTAGAAAGAATGCTCTAAATGCGAGGATACGAGTGTCATAGGAAGGTGAAAATAGTTCTAAGCGCAAGGAACAGGCCTATGCATAATGCAAGGAACATGAGTAGGATAAAGACACTTGGGGAATGTCACCTCAAGGTAAAATGTGTCAAGTTGCAAAGGAAAAAATATACAAGGCTGAGCGATGATGAGAGAAAATATGAGGGCTTATACAACGAGCTAAAAGCGTGGAAACCGACATCAGGCTCATAAGCACAAGAAGGGTACATGCAAATGTAGTTATAGCTTGAACAATAAGACAAGGCTAGTAAACAGTTGTGAATCCAAATAAGAATCCTCTCTCCAAGAAGCAACAACATCAGGATCATATTCAAAATAAAATATTTGATGTGGGTCACTTTGGAAGAAACACATGTGACTTTGCTATCTTCTATAAAAGGTAAAGTCAAGGTAGAATCGACTGAGGAATATTCTATAGCACCAAGGCTTGAGGGTTTATAATTAGTAAGATAAACCTCAGAAGGAGAGCAAAAATCAATAAGGGAGATAGGGTCTGCAGGAACAAACTCAGTATCACAAAAGTTGAAATATTCATAAGAAAAATCAAACTCATTAGGATCATTGATTTGCTATTCAAAGGACGAGTCAAAATACTCAAAAATACAAACATAAGAAGAGAGGTCAAGATTACTAGGAAAATTAGGGTTAGACTTATTCACAACTGAACTGACATCCAAAAGAAGGTCATATGGTATCAAAGACTCTAGGAAGACTTCATCCGAAGGAATGAGATCATCAGATATAGGACACATGTCTAAACTTTCAAATGGATCAATAGAGTGGAGAGCACTCTCCATAGTTTATATAGGATGACTCACCTAGTCAAATTCTGGGACCAAGTCCTGAGAAGGTAAGCATGAAAACAAAGGCTGCTTCTTAGTAGCAATTGAACGCAAATGACATGAGGCCACATAGATTAGATATGGTGGGGTAGTGTCTATAAAAACACTGGGAATCAATAAAGGAAAGACCTGGTCTCTAGTTGGGTCAGGAGAAGGATCAAGAAAATCCAACTGATCGATAGTGACAATTTCTTCTCCATGATTAAAGTACATCACACGAAATATTGTTGACACCACAGCTTGCATGGCATAGACATAATCATGTCCAAGGAGCATATTGAAGTACAAGGGGTCTTCTATGACCATGAAGTCAACTAATATGGTCTTCCCACCCAAAGTAACAGGTGTTTGAGCAAGAATTCCCAAGTCTATACAAGTTCTTCTACCAAACTCCAGCAACTGACTAGCAGTTGACACAAGGCTGGGAGATCCCATGCCTCGCCAAGCACGAGCAGACAAGATACTAACTGAGGCTCCGTCATCAACAATACAATGAGAAATCATGTATGGTTCAACTTTGACCTTTATCAGGAAAGGTACATCAGAAGGAAGGCACGACTCAACTAGGCTATCCCAATCAAAGGAAGCAATCCAAGAGCTTGGTGGGGGTTCATCTGAAGTGAGTTCAGTGCCCCCTTGTTCAGTAAGTTCTGAACTGGAAGTGAAGAAAATGTAGGCTAGCAAACACTTGACTCTCCAAATTAAGAGTGGGATTGATCGACAATGAAATCGATTCAACCGCTTTGTTAAAGTCACTCTCTGAAGAGAGAGTGGGATTGACCAAATGTGACATTGGTTCAATCACATCAGGATCACTCTCTGAAAGAAGAGTGGGATCAAAAAAAGTTTATATTTGTTCAACCACTTGATCAACCAATGGTTGAGTAGAATGTGAGAAACTATAGTTTATTTAAGAGAAGGAAATTCTTGAGTCTCGGACCACACTCTTCGTACCTGTGCAATAGCAGGGAACTAGTGAGTAAGATGATATCCCTCGCATAGCTTACAAGGGAACTTAATTTTTCCTTTCACACAACTATTTTTATCAACGGTGTCAATGTGACTAGCAGTGGATGAATATTTTCTCTCAGCATGACCTACAGAGGCTGAGAGTTTCCCCCAAACATGACCACCAGAGGCTGGGTGACTGGGTCCAACCTTACTAAGAGAGGCTAGTTGTTGAAAAGCTTTAGAATGTTAAAAAACAAGATGACCATGAAACCAAAATATTTGCACCTCCACGATAGAAGGGAATTTATAAGTAAGGTGGTCTCCCTGACAAATCTTACAAGGAAACTTGGGCTTGTGTTTTGAATGGGTAGTCTTTTCAACAGTGTCAACATGACTTGCAGTGGTTGATGGATTGTCTCTAGCATGAACCACAGAGGCTGAAAGACTGCCCCCAGCATGAATTACAGAGGCTGACATACTGGGTCCAACATTACTTGTAGAGGTTGGATGAGCACCACCAGCATGAACATCAGAGGCTGAATGGTTAGGATCAACATGCTTTACAGTAGTTGAGTGTGTGCCACCAATATGAATTACAGAGGTTGGGTGGATGGATCCAACATGACTTGCAGAGGTTGGATGGGAAGGTTCAACTTGAACATCAGAGGTTAAACGAGTTCCCTCGGCATGAACTGTAGAGGCTGAGTGACTGGATCCAACGCGACCTAGAAAGGTTGGAAGGATCCCACCAGCATGATCAACAGAGGCTGGATGGTGAAGATCAACTTGACTTTCATAGATTGAGTGCTTAGATCCAACATGGAATGCAGAGGTTGGATGGGTTCATCCCGCATATACTATAGAGGCTGGGTGGTGAGGTTCAACTTGACCTACAGAGGTTGAACTGCTGCCCCCTTTCTTATGTGTATTCTTCCTATTCCTCCTTCTTTTACTCATTTTAGACTGTTGGTTACTAGTATAATTACTTTCATCGCATGAGGTAGAAGGAGTAGGATAATCTACTACAGGTGAAGGGGAAGCAGTGTTTTGATGCCCTTGATATAAGGAGCTTACTTGAGAAGCACCAGGAGCATTCATGACAATTGGAGTGGAAAACAACCACACTGGTAGCCCTAGGGTGAATCCAGGCAGATTCAAGTTGCCCATCAAAGGAACACCAACATTCCCTGTGAGAGGAATAGTACAAGTTCCCAGCATGGGGATCTCTTGGTTGGTGTTCAAAGGGGTGTTATCCATAGTTTCAAACAATAAGAAAAAGTCTGATGTTTATTGGAAACCAAAAGTACAAAGCACACACTTGAAGGAAAACTAAGTATAGACAAACCACAAAACACTCACTAAAAAATTCCTAAAGCCAAATAGACAAAAATGTATAAGATATGCTTTCTAGAAGAAATCTGATAGACAGTTACTTGGTGTCCCTGTAGATGTTCTTAGGCATAAGCAAAGGAATCACCCACTGCCCTCCCATACCTTCTACTGGGGTTACCTTCCTAGCCTGTCCAAGGTCAACCAGAAATAACCTTTCGGTGTACCTGTGTATGAACCCTAGATGTCAAAGAGACTATAGGATACCAAAACTATATTGACAGTTTGGGGGGACAATTGCAAGCCTGGTTCGTACGTATGGGCAGGGTAGTAAAGCCCAAAAACTTGTTAACACCAGGCACCACATGGGGCTGGGAGGGTGGTATTGACAGAAGTCCCCAGATGTGCAAAAACCTTGGTCTATGCTTTGACAAGGAATCAGAGGGTTATCTCTTCAGTCCAAGTCTCCACGCGGCCTCGTTCTTAACTCCCATTTGAGAGGAGCTTCCCAGATACAATCAACATAGAATAGGATTTACCTAGTGATTGGACAACTACGTCTGAAATTTAATACTTGTGGAGAGTTAAAACTCCCTAATACACAAGTCTAGCCTGATCTAGTTGGTGTATGACCCTATAAAATAAAACTTACTAATAATTTTTAAATTATATCATTTATTTTAAGGATTTTTTTTAGTTAGAGGGTAAATGGCGTGAAACTTATGTGGTGTTTTGACTCAAAGTTGAAACAAAATGACTAAGCAAAGAGAAATGAAACGCAAAAAGAAAAAACTATTCTCTTTTTCATTTTCAAATAGAAACTTGAAAGCCACAAAAGAACATTTTTTTTTCAAAAACAATGATATGCCATGCAATCTAGACTAAAAAACTAATCTATATGCATATAAAGAAAACATGTTTTTTTTTTCTTTTTCTTTTATAAATGCAAAAGAAAAAAAAACTATCAACTAATGCAAGCAAGTACTATAAGCAAAGAAAATAGACAACTACTCTACACCCCACAAACAAACCCTAGGTTTCCCTAAATTTGGATATAACCTCTCTTCGAAGGAAGGCTCACAAAGGTAAACAAACCAACAAATTTGGAATGAAGAGACCGAGCAATAAGAATGACATAAACAAACTTCAAGAAGTCCCAAGAATCAATCTAAACCTACAAACAAAGGCTGCTCAGTACCTTGTCCAACAAGGTCAAGCCAAAGAAGGAGGTGGGGGGGAAGGCAACAAAACAAGTCCAAAGACTTGAAAGAGACTTACAAGATAGACAAAGAGCACCTAAACGATATAAAACAACCTCTCAAGAGTCATGCACATGTAGAGGACTCAAATCACCCCAAAACCCTAAAAATTGATGAAAGAACACAAATTCAAGTGAATACATGGGTTTCCTTAATTAAGGTCATGTATTGCACGCAGGTTTCAGGTAGTGCAATTCATGTATACAACATAGAAATTTTTCTGTTTAGCCTGAAATCCATGTATGGATGACAAAAAACACAAAAAGGGTCAAAAACTGACCTAGGAAGGCAAGAAAGGTGTTCCAACAGACTCAAAAGGTGTTCCTAACTTGTAAGAAGGACCTAAAACCTTACAAAAGGCTGAAATAAATATAGATAAACCCCAAACAAACAAGGCTCTCCCCAGTGGAGTCATCAGTTCTGTTGTAAAGGAAAGTTTCCTATGGCTATGGTTTAAGAGGCCATCAATGTACTGGGGTTAAAAGAGAGATGCATATAGTTTTGCAAGTAAATACAAGCAAGATCAGAGATTAGAATGGTTCATACCTTAGCAAAAAAAATGTTGATCCAAGCATCCCTTCAATCCTCTTCTCGCTCCTCTTGCTCCAAGAGACCTGCAAAACAAATTATACCTTCCTCAAACCATTATGACCACATATAAAGCAATGATAATCAAATAAACATGAAATAATAATCTGATTAACATCATTATATGATCATAAATAGAGATTCAATCACACATTGAACAATGATTTGGGAAGAAGAAGGACATCACATGTTTATTAATCTTGAAAACAAGTACAAGTATACCTTCTCTTCAAGTTCGGCACCTCACGAAACCTTGATCTAGTTCTGATGCTTCTCTTCTCCAAGGAACTCAACCTCTAAGCTCTGCAACACAAGGGGATGATCACTAGGGAAAAGGTGTGGACAAAGAGAGCCCCAATTCCTCCAGCATTAAAATCCAAAGATTCAAGTCCCCTCTCATGAACCTCCCTACCTCTATTTATATGCTTTATGAAGAGTTAGGTTCGAAGACAAAGTAGTTACAACTGAAGGAGTCAGTTGCATAAATACCCAAACTACCCGAATTTCGAAAAATGTATTTTTTTGACATTTTTGTGAGGATACGTGGGTTGCAGAGACATCAGTCGCATATGCAGGAGTTATATGTGGGTTGCAATGCAAAAATTTGTGTATTTAAGGTGTACGTGAGTATTATATATAGAAAGCCGCATACATACGTGGGTTTCCTTAAGGAAAATCACGTATACATAAAAAAATCTCCTTTTAAAGGTACTTATGGGAATTTTCAGACTTTGTTGTCTTCTAGAAAGGTTTAGTTAACTAAAATATATTTCCAAAAACATAGAGATGAGGTCAAAAATAGTTACAAAAATCAAGATATGGGTCCTCCAAGTTAGGTGTTTTTTCAGTGACTTTCAGGAAATGTTGTCATGGAAGTGTCAACATACGATGGAATCATGGGAAAGTGGTCACATGATGAGATGTGTCATTTTGAGCTATAACACAATACTTTTCCATGTCAGAAAGGACCAACACTTACATCCACCTACATGGTAGGACACACCTACTACCATCCGATGAAGGGCTCTGCACTTACATCTGACCATGGGAGGCTAGACCTGCCACCATGTCGGAAAGGATCAGCACTTATATCTAGCCATGGGATGTCCAACCTACCACCATGTAAGAAAGGCTCTCAGACTCATCACTTTTCCTTTGAAGAAACCTCAAAATGGAGAACACCAAGTTTCTCCCTAAAGTACTCAAACTTCATTTTGGCCATTTCTAGCATAGAATCACATTAGGCATGATTACGTCCAAGGATAACCTGTGACCTTCTATAGGACTGATTACATCCGAGGACAACCTACAGTACTATTTATGTCTGAGCAACCTACGAGCTTCGCTAGGATTTTATTCTTAGACAACCTATCTCATTGGCTATGATAGAACTCCCTCTTTTGAGAGATCTCGATCTAGATAAAAAAATGGAGCTTCACTGCTCCTCTCTCCCAAGTAGTTGAACAAGTGGAAACATATTTTTCCTTGGTTGTACTCAGTGCCATGTAGGACTCCTTCCTTCTAAACCAAGATATCACACATGATCCCATACTGAAGCAGCACCCCAAAGTGCTCTTCCTATCAATGGAACTTCCCAATCCAAATCTACATAAACCTCTAGGTTAATATTTTGATTTTCTTCATACTTGATCCCATAGTCAACTGTACCTTTTAGGTACCTCACTGCATGATTTGTAGCCATCAGATGAACATGTCTCGGATCCATCAGGAACTGGATCAATGTGTTCACAACAAAGAAAATATCTAGTCTTGTATTCATCAGGTACATTAAGGATGGAATCATCTGATGATACATCATGGAATCAACTGATTCTAATGAAGCATTATTCAATAGATTTAGGTTCGATTCCATAGGTGTGTTCATGGCCTTACAGTCCATCATCCCAAACCTCTTTAGGATCTCTACTACATACTTCCCTTGTCCCAAGGAGATTCCATCTACATTCTGCCACATCTCCATGCCTAGAAAGTAGTGCATCATACCCAGGTCTTTCATCTCGAACTCAAAAACAAGTCTCCTTCTCGCATCTTTAATGATTTCCTCTTTACCTCTTAGCAACAATTCATCGACAAGTAATAGGAGAATCACTGGTTTTCCGCCTTCAACCTTGAATCCAAGGTTGGAGTCCACTTTACTCTTAATAAATCCTAGAGCCATCAGTAATCTATCCATCCTATCATACCATGTTGAACCTCAAGATATTCTATAGTCACTCCCTCTGAAGTGGAGCATCATTCTCCCTCCTCCTTTCATACTCTACGTATTGAAACATTATGTACTAGAGTGGCAAGTAGCTTCCTCTGCTACTAATATTCTATGTATCCATCTAGGGTCACTAGATACTAAGATCCTGAATGTTTTCAAAATTTCTTCTCACACCCATCTATGAGCTTTCCATCCTCTACAGGATTTCATTTTCAACCTTGTAGCAAAGGTTAAGATCTTCATCACCCTAGGTGATATTCAAGATCCTTATGTATGTGTTATCCCATGGGTGCCTTTTGAGCTCATACAAGGCCTTATTTAATTTTCACACATGATTCTTCTTGTCATGTGTCTTAAGTTCCAGTGGTTGCAAATGTCTCTTCGTATTCCATGCCTTCTTTCTTTGAGAATCCTCGTGATACGAATCTTGCCTTGTATCCTATGATGCTTCCATCTGATGGATGATGGATCTTGTAGATCCATATGTAAGATAGTAAGGACTTCCCTTTAGGTCTCGATACTACATCCTAGACATCATTCTTCTTGAACTGGTACACTCCTTCCCTTTCTTCTTGGCTATTTATTCACAATTGGAAGGTTCTGCATCAATGATGTCACTCAACGGTGTCACATAACTACATTGTGTCTGAGATCTCTTTATTTCTTTGAAAGTATCATCATATTATTATTCATCTTGGATTATTTCTTGAACTGTCATCAGTTTTTCTTCAGAACAAGTCTCATCCTTCTTTTCTTGTAGGCGATTGTGACACTATCTTTCCTACAAGTAAAATGCATTAGTTGTATGATTAGAAACATTTCATAAGGCATATTCATAATGAAAAATTCTTATGCATAAAGATATAATCATGTAGCTATTTTAGCCAATACAACATTCATCCATATCTCACAGAAACTTTTTGGATTCCTTCCATCTCTACCATGACATCATTGAGATTGTGCACCAATCCAATATGCCATCAAAGAGGTTTCATTCTAGATAAGTAGCAGTGGAGAGTTGTAGAGAACCATGGGATACTTACCCATCACATGCCATATTAGTAGTATATTGTCATTAATGAAAACATTATATCATACATAACACATCAACTGAATATAAACAAATGCATAAAAAAATAATATCATGAAATGAAAATTGAATACTTATCTTTATTTGTTTTGTGGGTAGACTCCTTCTTGAGCCTTCATCGTCATCATCTTCTTAATTCATAACATCATCATTTCTTATCCAAATGCTAAGATGGATAAGAGGTTCTTCAAGAATTGAGTTGTTCATATTCCTCATCGCTTGAGGGATCTTCTTTGAATCGTGAGCAATTGATCTTCAGTTGCTCCCATGTTCTCTTCTCTTATTATGAGTTGAGCTTCTTCTTGTGTGCACTCTTCCCAGAGTCTGCCAAAAGTAATCACTTCCTTCTAGAACACATTCCTCGAATGAATGAATCCCATGATCCTAGGAGGACATTCAAGGTGGTTATAACAGTATCTTATTCTTCTTTGATTGCTTCATCATAGCATCAAACAGTTCCTTTTTGTGTCTTTGGTGATGACACATGAGAGTTGATCTTTAATAGAATCTGCAATGATTCTCTTGGCTCTAGCCTTAGCCACATCTCCCTTTGGCTCTTAGAACTGATCCAAGTCAAGTAATTCAAGGATCATGGAGGTCCTATACTTCCATACTTGGAATTTTTCAGCCTCACCAAGATTGTCATCAAACTAGTGTGATAGGTCATTTTGAAATGGGAACCTCAAATGTAAATAGCAAAATATTTGGTCTTACCGATTTGAGGTGTCCATCTTGGTTTCGGATCTGGCTTATCTAGGGTTTGTCAAAGAAACCTAATTTTCAAAACTTGGAATATTTCAGATCTAATTGGATAGAAATATGCACCTCCTCAAGGCTAGTTGAGCAGCATACTCATTTTCCCAAAACTGTGATCAGAACTGCAAAATATTTGATGCCCTAGTTTTCTTCAATTTCTTCTACATAATTGCCTGATATTGTTTCTACAATATATATGAAAGTACTTCTCCTATGTGTCTGAAACATTACACTATGGTATCCTAGTCTATCCTCTTTATAACACCATATTTTTGGGCAGAATTAGTTTCACCAATTGGGATGTATGAGACTTTTCCCAAGGTGACTTATTTCAGGACTGTTCAGCATAGAGAACTTGTACAGAATTCCATGTGTTACTGGTTCACCTTCGGAGTATAAAACTTCTACCAAAGAAAGTATAGTCTATTACCTATCTGGAACAGCTTGGGAAATTTTATTTGGACCTTTTTATCCCGATATATAGTAATTCTCCCAAGGTGTCCTGTTTAGGGATGAATCCTGGGAGAGGCTGGAACCCTAATTTGGAGGAATCATATCTCCCAGAATATAGCGAATATGAGGCTGAAAGTTTTAAAAATGGTACATCAGGAATGTTTATTAGACCTGTAAATGTTTCATCTTTTGAAGCTTCTCCAATCTTGAGATATAGGGAATGCGCCGAAATGACTAGTTTTAGTATTTTAGGGTTTTCTCGTCCGGGGTAAAATTAGGGTTTGAATTTCCTGGAGTTTTACCCAACCAAAAATTTCGATATTAGTCTCTAAATTTATATTTTGAGGAGGAGAGGAATTTTACCCTTGGTTCACTCAAAAATTCCTCTACTATGAAAAGCCCTTATTTTTTCGCAGTAGTGACAGTTCAAAAACTGAAAATGCCCAGAATCAAATTCTGCTTTGAGAGAAAGACGCGCCCTTCAATGGAGAGTTATCCTAGCCTCCTTTTGCTGATGATATGTGGAGGGAGAGTGAAAAAGTAATAATACCTAGCTTCTACAACTGCACAATGTCTTCTTCTTAGGTTAGATCTGATACCATGTTAGATTTTTATCATTTAATCAATATGATCCAGGATCTTATTTGAGAGAATAACATGCACAAAAATAATCACAAGAGACAAGAGACACAAAGAGTTTTCCTTGGGGAAAACATAACGGAGAAAACACCGGAAATTCCTCATAGATAGAATGAGCACCAATAGCAAAAGTAAAACCCAAAAACACAAAGATGATCTCCGATAGTTGTTCTTTCTGTCACTTGTGTGAGCTCCTCCTCTCTCACTCATGCACTATAGTTGAGTGAGTGTGTGTTCCAAATAGAGAGTCTCACTCTCTATTTATACTATTTTTCCACTTGACAATTATTCACCAGGGTCAACTTCTCTAGGAGATTCTAATAACCCTAGTACCCCTCAACTATAGGGACTATTACCTCGACTTACAATGGAGGGTTATCCTCAACTCAATTGTGGGGACTATTTCCACAACTTACAACATAGGGTTAACCTCAATGAATTTACATGACTTTATTATATTAATGAATCTCCCAAGAGGAACATCAGGGTACAATAAAATACAATATAATATATACAAGTGAATACATTCTGAATTTACAAATACATCAACAGTACAAAGCCAAATGTACCAGCCCCAAATCCTAACATATCAGTAGCAAATGGAGGAGCAAATGCTTCCTGCCGCAATCAAATGCTGGAAATTCCAAGGGCCCCATTATGCCCAAGAATGTAATAACAAGACTAATAGAGTCTTGCACAACTTACAAGAAGAACCAACGGTAGAGGACATAGTTGAAACACCGAGTATTTATGCATCCTTGTATGGCCAATAGGAAGACCATCAGGCTACTATGGTTGAAATAGAAGGTAAGGTTTCAAACACTTCTATTTCAATAGTGATTGACCCCGGTTCTACCGAAGCTATGTATCGACTAAATTTTTTTATTTATATAAACTAGACAAAGCTAAACATGAGAAACCTTGGCTGGTGCAATTAGCCATGGGTACGAAATGAAAGATTTCTGAAATAGTTAGAGATTAAGAAGTAAACTTGAATGGTTTCCCTTCTAGGAGAAATTTGAACATTTTCCCCTTGGGATCATATGATGTACTTATCAACATGGACTAGTTGAAACAACACTATGTCATGCTTGATTTTCCACACAACTCAATATTTTGCACAAATAGCCAAGGGAATCAAGTAAATATTCAAGGCATACCTAAGAAGGTTTCCGTAAGGAAAATATATGCCTTACAAGAAAAGAAGTGCATTAGGAAAGGCTGCAAACTGTTTGCAGTGAACATCCAGGATATAGAAGCTAAAAGAGAGCAACACATCGACGAATTTCCAGTTCTCGTAGACTTTACGGATGTATTTCTCGAGGAGATACCAGAATTACCATCGAAAAGAGACTTATATTTTTCCATATAACTGACGCCATGGCTAGTTCTGGGTTCAAAAGCCCCTTACTACATGAGCGTACCAGACTTAGTGGAGCTCAATTTGTAGTTGCAGGAGTTTATTGAGAATGGTTATATCGGAACTAGTGTGTCCCCTTGGGGAGAATCTATACTCTTTGTAAAGAAGAAGGACGGTATGATGTGGATGTGCATTGATTACCATCAACTTAACAAAAGACCATCAAGAATTGTTACCCACTCCCTAGGATCAATGACTTGTTCGATCAAGTAGGAGGAGGCAAGATATTTTCAAAGATCGACCTGTGGTCTGGTTACCATAAGTTACGGATCTGCATCAAGGATATTCATAAAACTACCTTTCATATGTGATATGGCCACTACTAGTTTGTAGTAATTACTTTTCAGTTGACCAATACACCCACAAATTTTATGTGTATGATGAACAATATATTCATTAAATACTTGGATAATTTTTTTTTAGACTTTATAGACTATATCATCAGTTACTCTAAGATTAAACTGGAACATGAGGGGCATCTCCACATAGTACTACAGGTGTTATGGGAAATCTAGCTTTATGCGAAGTTTAGTAAATGTGAATTTTACAAACCACAGATACAGTACTTGGGTCACATCATCTCCGAGAAGCGGGTAGCCGTTGACCTAGAAAATATTAAATCCACAAAATATTGGCCTACCCCTACTAATGTCATAGAAATTGGGTCCTTTTTGAGATTAGCCGGTTGCTACCGACAGTTCATTGAGAACTTTTCAAGGATTTCTTGTCCCATGACTGCTTTGAAGAAGAAGGAAAACAAGTTCTTATGGAAAAACAAGTGAGAGGAAAGTTTCCAGAAGCTTAAACAAATTTTGATGACATCACCGATACTATGAATGGATTTCATTGTTTGCACGGATGCAAGCAAGGAAGGGCTCATAGGAGTCCTCTTACAGAACGATTGTGCGATCTATTATGAATCACTGAAGTTAAAGGAACATGAACTGAACTATCCCAACCATGATCTTGAGTTAGTAGCCATTATCAATGCCTTGAATATGTGTAGGCACTACCTCATGGGGAATAAATTTATTCTAAAGATAGACAATATGAGTCTGAAGTATTTATTTGATCAACCAGATATAAATTCCAGGAAGGCCAGATGGTTAGCTTTCTTTAGTGAGTACCATTTTGAGTTAAAACATATAAAGGGAAAGGATAATAAAATTGATGATGCTTTAAGTCATCAATATTATTTGTTATATGAGGTGAATTTATGTCAAATTGATTCGGATTTACATGAAAATATTAGAACGACCAACGAAGTTGACCCTTTCTGTGTTGAAATCCTCAAGAAGGTCCAAGAGGAAAGGTTGTTTCAACAACAAAAAGAGTAAAAGGTATAAAGAACTGGATTGTTGTGGTCCCAAGAAATATTGTATGTTCTAGAAGGAGGGGACATCAGGTTCAACATCCTCACAGAATTTCATCGAAAACCCTACTTGGGGCATCCCGGATATCAAAAGATGATGTCTGCAGTAAAGAAACAATTTTCTAGTTTGAGTTAAAGGCCACCATAGCGTTGTTTATCACAAAATGTCAATAATGTCATCGAGTCAAAGCTGAGAACCAGCATCCTTTAGGATTGCTTCATCCATCAACCATTCTAGAATGAAAGTGGGAGGTCATTGGTATATATTTTATTACATGTATACCAAAGAGCAAGAAGAAAAATGATTCTATCTTTGTAGTTGTTGACAAGTTATCAATTCACTGTCCCTTTTCCAAAATATTGTCTATAAAGACCCAAGCCAAAGAAAGGCTTGGGGATCTCTATTATTTCTATGCTATCTGATCATCATACTCCTAAGAGTTATTTGATATCATTTTTCTAGAAATGAAAAGTAATCTCATACATAACCTGTTACCCCATATAGGTGAAGCCTTACCTTTGGGAGATCTAGACTACTTGCATGCTGGAACCATCTAGAGGGGACTCGGATTGACACATGAACGATTTTGGTTCATGGTTGGGAGGAACATGGTTGTTCCCAAGTTATTTGGTTGAAAAATATGAGGTCATAATTATCCTTGTTTTTATTAATTCTATTTTCTTAGGTGTGCAGGGTTTTGCCATCAAAAACTACAAATTCCAGGTATGAGGGATTCTACTTTCTCTTAGTTATTACAAATTTATTTAAAGTAGGGTTATGATCTAAAGGAAAATTTGTGTA
This sequence comes from Pseudotsuga menziesii, assembly GCA_001517045.1. NCBI lineage: Eukaryota > Viridiplantae > Streptophyta > Pinopsida > Pinales > Pinaceae > Pseudotsuga > Pseudotsuga menziesii. The sequence continues at coordinate 329,787 of LPNX010414979.1, read as the reverse complement.
TATTGTATGCTTTCTTTAGCTAGGTTTATTTTGTTTATAGAGCCTTAAAGAGAAACTAGGTTTATTCCATTTACAAATCCTTAAAGAGAAGCTAGGTTCATTTTGTTTACAAAGCCTTAAAACCTTATTTTATTTTACTTACAGATCCTAGGAGTAGAGATTTTGCTACAGAAGTATCTTGTTACTTAAACATGATTTCCTTGCTAGGAAAAGATAGATTATATTGTTATCGGATAAATCTACTCAAGTAGACTCAATCTAGGTCTCCCTGGTCCAAGTGGATCTAGAACAAATCAAATAACGATACAATCTACTTTCCTAGATCAAATAGAAATGCAAGTTACAAGATAGATAATTTACAAGAAATATGCAAATCCTCTTCTCTGTTTGTTGATCCAAGATCTAGAGCCTTCGGATCTTCAGCTGCAAAACTCTGTAAAGAAAGTGGAAACAAGCAAACTGTACATGCGTATCCAAACATGAATTGATATAAGCTAACAGTTAAGGAAGAAATCTCTAAACATTATTAACACGACAACGTTTACGGAAAGAGATTTGTATTAATGTAATAAAGGAGATACATAGAATTACATAAAAGAAGGAATGTCACAACCTAGCTTTAACGTTGCAACCTTTCATCCAAGAATCCAAGCCAAAGCCTCCAAAGCATGATAAGGATCACCTAGAGATTCCACCAGCATAAAAGTACCATAGTCCTTCCTCTCTTCCAAATGGAGAAAGGGTTTAATTTATAAGGCTAAAGGGATATAGTAGGTTGAGCATTAGGAGGAGGGGTCTAAGGGATCTTCCCCATAGGTTAGGAATCGAATTCCACCTCACCTAGATGATAGGGATATACATCCACCTCATCCACCTTCGAGAAGCGTATCGAAACTCCATTTTTTCCCTCAAAACACCACCAGTGCACCTTCCATGAAGGGAAAGAGCACCGTAGACGCACCTAGTAGTGGGAGACAAAGAACCCATAGTAACACACCTAGAATGAAGGGAAAGAGCACCATTGACGCACCTAGCATGAAGGGAAAAAGCAATGACCTTCATAAAGATGGAAAAAGGGAAAAAAACCTCAATATCAATCCAGTTTAGCAAAGATAAATTTGGGGATTAGGAAAAGTGTTGACACATGGATAAAGAGGACAAGATTTTGGTGTAACATATGTTACTTATAATTGTTTTTAGTCTGTTGTATATGCTTTTCTTAGATTTCAAAACCCTAGTCATTAATTTTAACATAGCATTGTAAACTCTGCATCTAAAACAACCAGATAAAAAACTTATCAAAATTATTAAAATAAACTACACCATAGGTAAAATCTCTCACATCCATAAACAAATATAAAGCTCTAAAACTTGATTGATCAAACGCTCACATATTTCATATTGGAAGCATGTAATATTATTCCTTTACTTTAAATTCATTCATAAAATAGAATTATCGAAAACTCTTTACAACATTCAAACTAAACATTAAATCGATGTTGAAATCTAAAATAAGCAAACTGTTTTAAACAATATTCAAAGCATTTAAATCCAACTCTAATTTAATATTTCCAATGCTAGCGGATTCCATATCGCCAACATGTGTGTTTTTCTTTTGACATAATAAATCCAACATAGACAAATATATCATAAACGTTGTTCACAGAATTCAAAAATTAAATATTAAATCTATGCTAAAACATAAATATTGTAAGTATTATTAAAACCCATCCCATCCATCAAATCCTCTATAGGATTGGCTGCGGGATAAACCCCATATATTTCCATTACAAAATATTTTACACAAATTCCAACCATCAAAACCTGCTAACGGTTAGCAATATGCAAACTATTATAAAAACATATCAACACTCCTATAAACGAAAATCAAGGATCAAAAACACATTTATATAAACCAATTGATTAACAAACAGATTGACACCTAGGATCGAATCCCGTGGAGCTCAAGCAAAACTACCAATATATTCATGAAACAACCCAGGATCGAATCCTGGAAGAATAAACGCTAACCGCAAATATATTTCATTTAAAATCCCAGGATTGAATCTTGTAGGAATCGTTGCTAAAATAAAAACATAAACACCGAGTTAAACACAAGTCCAAGCATTAAGATAGCCCATGATAAAATCTTGTAGGTACTTTGTGAAACACAAAACATAAACGATGCAACTTGCACAGTACGATATCACCTCTCAGGATTCCCACCAATACTTTAAATATAAACCAACAGTCTTATGAAAATAGAGCCATGCTCTATGTATTAATTACACATACCTATATTAACTTATATATATTAGAGGTTGTGTATCCACCTATTGGTCGAGCCCAGATTCAAAGCCCACAGCCGTAAGGTGAAACCCCAGCTACATTAAATAATAATCCATACATCAACAATTATAAATGCATAAGAGGTAAAATAACACATTCAAAATTTACTTAGTGCCATTGCAAGCAATGGCTCTGTAAACCCAAAGAATTCACATCAATTGAAGTCAAACACAAAGTTGTTCCATTAAAACATTAAATCCATACTTTACAAGCTTTGAAACACAATTTTTTTTTATACACAGAGCTGAGTCTTTCTCTAGGCGGTCAACTTCTTCCCCAAACCTTTACATACCTCTTGAAAAATAATGGTCTAATTACAGTCGCATCCCTCAAATGCCCAAACCATCACAAGCACCCAAACCAACTATCAACCCAAAGTTCAATACTTTGTCAAATAAACACACATAGGTAAGGGCTTTTCCTTTTGGTAGGGATTACCACTTAAAGGTTGTGCATGCCACCTATAGATTTCATCAAGCTACGTTCGAGACACCCCTGTCACCTACAAAACAAACAAATAGGAACAATGAGAAGTATGCCAAACCTCAATGAAAGAAAAAAAAACATTACAATGTTGCATACCGCATCAAAGGCATACCTTCCAGGAGAAAGGGAAGGTTTTTGCACCTCGTAGCATATCTCTCGAGAGAGCAAAACCACACAGACAACCAAAGAGAAAACCAAATGAAATACATAACGACCATACACAACGTTTGAGGTTTCTTTCCCACATTTCCCCTGGAGAATTTAAAGCGCCACCTTGTCCTCCACTACCCATGAAATCCAAACCCACAATTCCATAGTCGAGCACATGACATTTCTCCATAGTCCACTAACTCTTTTTTAAACCCTTAGCAAAACGCTCATTTGCGATGTTAAACCAAAGTTTTATGGCATATGAAATATGCCATAAACCAAGTATGCATATCCCATACTTTTCTAAAGGAATTTTTATAAATTTTTCCATGGTATATGGATCATGCCTTAAACCCTAGGTATTATACCTTAAAAGTTGCATTTTATAAAATGAATATCAAGGTGGATAAGGTTTCATAACCTTAAAACATAATGATGACCATAAATATTTAAACGATACACTTTTGACTCTGCATAAATGTAGAAATTAGGAAAATCTAAGATTAGGACTTTAGTCATCTTATATATAGTTTTGAATATGATAGTGTAGCATATAAGCATGCTATCATATTTTATTACTTTTCACAGTCGTAGATATAATTCGCCGACAAAGTAACCTGCACAAAAGTGGAAGCCTGCATTAGTTCGCAATGAACTAAGTAAGCCCTATAAAAGCAGAAGGAACCTCTTTACCTCTCGGAGTAGTCCCTCAAGGGATAAAACCCTGCCACTCCACCGCTTGACATGAAAAGTCAAGTAATCATTTTAATTGAGTAAAACCATAAACGATAACTAAGACATATAGATAAGAAGTAAAATGTATTTTAATCCAGCATCGAAAATGGCCGATAATAGTAGAGACAGGAAGAGTAATCCTATAAACAAATCAAACTCACATAAACATCACATAAACATATCATCATTATGTAAGAAAATACATAAAAGAGAAAGACATCTTACAATACTTGGGTTTAGGTAACAAACGGCAGATACATTCCGCCTAAGTTAAAACAATGTCCTTGAGAGGTAGCATTTAACTAGCCTATTGTAAGACCCCATTTTCGACCCGAATTGCATTAAATTATATGTGATGTAAATAAAGTTAATAAATCATGGTGTGGAGCTCAAGGAAAAGGGCCCACCATGGATTTAGTGTTCTATGTTTCGGAAATTAAAATCGATGCCAATGGTTATCATGCTAGCTGATGGCACAATATAATTTTCTACACCATGTAACTATGGAATTAATAAAAATACCCACAACTAGCTATGCCAATACAACATTAAAGAGATGGGGGCATGATTTCACAAGGAATAGGGGGGGGGGTATTCAAACCCTTGAGCCAATGGGGAAAAGCCAAATGTCAAAGGGAAAAACCATAAAGTTGTCAACCACCCATTTTGTCTTTTTGGTTCCAATCATTTCTTTCTGCCAGAAATTGGTTGAGGAATGTAGAAGGAGCAAGTCGATAAGTCGACTTAAAGGATAGCTGACTTAGTTGGCTGATTGAATTTGGGAAGACACCCATTTTTGGAAAATGTGTTTTTGACTTCTTGGGAAATTAAATGCTTGGAAATGCATGCCAATCCCATAATTCACCCATACGCTTTGCTCTCTCACATAGTTGGAGCTCTTGATCATTTTTATCTCACGTTTCCTGCATTTCCCCATCTTGCTATGGTTGGGAAAACCCATTTTTGTGTTGTTGAGTGAATGTATAACAGAGATTCACACTTTCGAGGTTTTAAGAGGTCACTTTTCCTCTCTCACGCATCTAGAGTTGGTTGTGTGTTTACCTCACATTTTTCTACATGTTCTCTAACTTCTCCAAGCTGGGAATTTCGTTTTGGTATTGTGCAGTGAATTGGTGAAGGAGACCCACGATTTGGGTGTGTATGGAAGTCGTTTTAGCCCCTACAATGCCTAGAAACGTTTTGTGAAATCGTATTCCTCTCACAAGGTGATTTTCCCCATTTTACCAGTTTGTTTTGGTTGCAAACCTGTTTTTGGTTATGCTCAATGGTTGGGAAAATAGATCCATGTTTTGGGTGTTTGGGGAGGTTTTTTCCCCCTTTGAATCCCATGGACATTTCCTGAAATCATATTGCTCACCCAGGGTGTTTTTCCCCATCTTCCATTTCCTTTTGTGGTTTCCAAATGTTTTTCTACATACAAAGAATTTTTCTTTGGCTAGGAAGTGCATCCTTATGTTGGATTGGCTGAGTAATTCCAAGGAACCCATATGTTATTGGCTTGCTGTCTTGGTAGCCTATAAAAACCAATTGGTTATTTGCTTGGCTGAATAGTCTGTGAAACCCAACTGTGTGTTGGCTTGACTGTGTGTATGGTCTTGTTGTGTGTAAGTTTGTTGTTCCCTATATCCTTATGGAAATCATGTCTAGAACAGGGGTGGAAGTTGTGCTAAGAGATTGATAAGCTCATTGGACTATGGTTGGGTGGAACGTTGCAACAAAATATCTAGCTGTGGGGAAGCTTCTTCTCAAGATACGTATTTCTTGTGTATTTAAGTTTTGCAACTGTATTTGTTTTAAATTATCATGAACACATTGAATGCTTGAATTATTTGAATGATTTGAATGAATGTTTTGCTTCCACTGAATTTTAATAAATTATACATCAACATATTCATTTTGCTTTATGTAGATGGGGCTAGATTTCCCAATCTGATAGAGCAACAATAGTGTTAGTCACGTCCTCTCCATTGAGTAGAGGGGAGGGGACGTGACACCTATAATTTTATTTTATTTTTTGAAATTTAGGGACATTACACTTCTACAGCTGCTCATTCCTCCTAGTGGTTCAGTGAACACTCATTCAACAATCTCCTTTAGGTAGGTGTCACTTCAATTTAAATTATTAAAATAAATAATTTATCAATTACAGTCAACCTTGGCCAATTTGGTCATAAAAACTTTACAATAAATTTAACATAATGTTTTCTGAAATAAATAAAAAATTATTTTTTCAATTCTAGGTGTGTTACAAACACCCCCTCTTAAGTTCAACATGGTCCTCGATGTTGCTTAATTTTTATTCTGAGTCTTTTTGAAATAGAGCTAAATATGCCTCTTACATATCACTCTCCAATTCTTGAGTTTCTTCATCTAGAATGAGGTGTTTCCATTGCACCTTTACATGTCCAATGGTGTGGTTCCGAAGAAACATTTCCCTCTTGTCGAGAATACAGTTCGCTTCCAGCTAAAAATATCCTTCGGGTTATACCTGAATAACATTCCAGTTGATCACATATGTACCATCATGCACATAATTTTTCAATATCGAAATATGAAAGACATTATGTATTCTAATATTAGGTGGCAAAGCTAACTGATATGCCACTTGACCCACTCTTCCTAATATTTTTAATGGTCCACAATACTTGGGTGCTAATTTAGCACAAATCCCTAGTTTAAAGGATCTCTTTTTGGGTTTTAACTTAACAAATACATGCTCACCTACTCATAATTCTTTCAGATTTGTTTTAAGGTCTACATGACTCTTTTGTTTTTCCTGAGAAATTTTCAAATTGCTTTGTACCTGTTGCATTGTTAATTCTAGTTCTTTTAACAAGTCAAGTCCTAACATCAATCTAGAAACTGGAATACCCCAGGTAATAGGAGTATTACATTTCCTACCATATAATATTTCAAAAGGACTAAGTTTAGCTAAAATATGATAATGATTATTATACGCAATTTCAACTAACTGCAAATAATCTTCTCATTTCTTGGGATAGTCTCTAACATACATCGTAACATGTATTCTAGTACTTGATTGAATCTTTCTATTTGTCCATCCATTTGCAGATGATAAGCAGTACTGGAATTCAATTTAGTATATATTCCTTTAAACAAATATTTCCAAAAATTACCAGTAAACTTAGGATCTCTGTTAGAAATTATGACCTTTGCAATCCCGTGCAACCAAAATATTTCTTTCATAAATATATCTACAATGTCAGCAGCTTTATGAGCTATTTTAATATGTATAAGGTGTTCTTCCTTCCTTAGTTTTTCCAAAACTACCATTATTGAATCATTTTGTTTCTAATTTTAGGAAAACCAGTTATAAAATCAAGACTGATGACTTCCCATTTCCAATTTGGAATTTGTAATGCTTGTAAAAGACCTGCTGGGTGTTTATGCTCAAATTTAACTTGCTTACATTCTATACACCTAGCTATATATTTAGCAACTTCGTTCTTCATATTAGTCCAAAATACTCTTTTCTTAACATTGTTATCATCTTTTGATACCTCGGGTGTCCGGAATAAGGACTTTTATGTACTTCATTTAAAATTAGCAATTCAATTTCTGGTATGTTAGGCACATACACTCTATTTTTATACAACATTAATCCTTTTTCATTTAAACTGTAATCTTTTTTTACATTTTCATATTCGTTATGAGTTATTTTTTCTCTTAGATTTTGGTATTCTGTGTCCATTTTTATTCCTTCTTCCAATTTATCTTCTAATTTGATTTTATAACTGCCAATGGAAGCTATGAAACTTATTATTGTATTTCTTCTTAAGGCATCAGGTGCTTTATTTTCCTTTCCTTTGATGTGTTTGATTTCAAAATCATATTAGTTAAGGAAAGCTAACCATCTAGCTTGGATTGTGTTCAGATTTTGTTCATCAAACAAATATTTCAAGCTTATATTATCATACATTAGCAAAAAAAAATTACCCATCAGATGATGGCGCCACATTTTTAGAGCATGGATTATGGCATCCAATTCTAATTCATAATTTGCATGATTATTTTTATGTGTTTTTAACTTCCTTGATTCATAAGAAATTACGTGACCTTCCCGTGTCAGTAGTCCACCCAAACCTTCATTGCATGCATCAATGCATACAACGAAATCTTTTCTGGATCTATTATTTTCAATATGGATGCAGTGGTTAATAGTTCTTTTAATTTTTTAAAAATTTCTTCACACTTTATTTTTCCCTTTTTCTATAATGATGTTATGGGATTCGTGATTTTTGAGAATCCTTCTATAAATTTCCTGTAATAACTTGTTATTCCCATGAATGATCATACATCAATTACATCCTTAGGAACAGGCCAATCAATTATTTCTTTTATCTTGTCCGGGTATACTGATATCCCTTCTTCGGATATTGTGTTCCCTAGATATCGTATCTTATATTTATAAACTTTGAATTTACTAAATTTATAATACAGTTTAAGTTCTCTTAAAAGTTGTAGTATTATCTACAAGTGTTCATTATGTTATTCTTTCGTTTTAGAATAAATTAGTATGTCATCTATGAAGATGACTACAAATTTATCTAAGTATTTTCTTAGGACATTCTTCATTAAGCACATAAAATTTGTTGGAGCATTTGTTAGCCTAAAGGGAATAACCACAAACTCATAGTGCCAGTATCTAGTCCTGAAAGCATTCTTAAAAATATCTTCATCTTTAATTCTGACTTGATGATATCCATATATCAGGTCAATTTTTGAAAATATTGTCGCTTCGCGTATCTGATCAAACGGATCATCGATGTGGGGAAGAGGATATATATTTTTAATTTTAATTTTACTTATTTGATGGTATTCTATACATAGATGTAATGTACTGTATTTCTTTTTAACGAATAAGACAGGTTCTCCCTAAGGGGATAAACTTGGTCTTAGATAATTTTTGTCTATTAGATATTGCAATTGTAATTTTAATTCTTTTAGTTCTAAAATTCTCATTTGATAAGGGGAATTTGAATTAGGTACAAATCCTGGTACTAATTCAATCATAAAATTGTAATGTTCCTTTTTGGAAATTTTGGATAAATGCACAAATTGGGCAAAATTTAAGCTTAACTAGCCATGACTCTAGAGGATTCAAACTTTCACCAAATGGTCCCGAATTTGAAAGGAGATGGTATGGTGAGTCTTAAAACATCCCAAGGTGTTTTATGGATAATTTTTATCATTATTTACACCTCTACAAACTTTTTTTCGGATAATTACCAAAAGACCAAAATTGGTAGGAAATTGTGTTCAAATCCCCCCAAGGGTGATGACCAAATTAGCTCTCCAAATCAATAATGAACCTCCATAATTTAAGAAAAGAGTATTGGAATGAGTATTAGACATAAATGAATATCCTTAATCATTTTTATTAATTTTTGTAAATGGATTATGGTCTGCAACATTTGTAGGGTAACTTTCAATGGAATTGCTTATGGGGAAATTGCATAACTAGCTTGATTTTGACATATGAAAGGTGGATTTAAAGGTTCAGACTAGGATGTGACATATAGGGACCATATAAAAAATACAAATGGATTCCAAAACTGTATTAAACACCATATAAATCCCTTCATAAAAGTCTGGTATACAACTCATTTAGTATGGGGGCCAAATACACGAAAACTAGTGAATTAGTAGCATGGAATTGCAAGAGTTTCACATATGGATTTATTGGATTTAGACCCACAGAGCATAGGGACATGAAATTATAGAGTAAAAAATCATATATTTCTGTAAAAAAATCATAAAAATCATATAACATCCCTCATCCAAATCTGATACAAGACTCCTTCGTGATTGAAGCTAAGGTCATGGAAACTAGTGATTCAATGGTATGAAAATGCAATAATTTCACACATGCGTTTATTGGATTTTGAACCACAAAGGGTATGGAAATTAAATTATAGAGTAATACATGATACATTTATTTCCCATCATAATCCAACTCATATAATATCCCTCATACAAATATGGTATAAAACTACTTCAAGATTGAAGCCAAATCCATGAAGACTAGTGATATAAGGGCATGCGTATGCAAGCTGTTCATACATGTATCTCTAATATTACGACTTACAAATAATGTGGACTTAATATCACAGATAAATACATCATATATTGATTCCCTGTCATCATAAAAATCATATGAATGTTCTCATACAAATATGATATAAAGCTACTTCAATATTGAAGCCAAATCCATGAAAACTAGTTATTCAAGAGCATGGGGAATGTGAGCCTTTCATACACGTATTTATGAGATTTCGACTTACATATAATATGGAGATGATATTATAGATCCTTACATCATAAATCAAAGCTTAGGAATCATACATCCTCAGCAAGGTGCAAGAATGGAGGAGGCATTTGATCATTTGAGGAATTTGCATTTGTGAAGAGAGAGAGCTAGTGGATGACTAGTTTCTTGCCTTAGCCAATTTCAAGGGTGAAAGATTCCCATCCAAGTTGGTGTTTGGAGAGGAAATCCAGATATTTCATGGATATTTAATGGATTTTGTATTTTCATGTGTAAGATATAGGTCAGCTCATGGTTTCTTCTAGTGGAGCACATTCTCTCAACCATTTCCAGTCTTTATTGCATATTCTTGCTCATGGAGGGATTGCGCTTTGGGTGAGATATTGTACTCTTTGGAGATATTATAATGGTACATTTATGATTGTAATAATATTAATATACTATTTTATTAATATTCATAAATTCTCAGGTCGAAATACCAAATGGTTGTATGTAAAAGTGATTATTAACAAGCAAGCAATGACCATTTCCCCACTATATTGATGTATGCCATTGTAATGCTGATGATTTAAAATGAAAGAATGTTTATATGATATATTTATGATGAATTGAATTCAATTAATGAGTATTACAAGTTTCATATCCAGTACTTAATAATTTGAAGTTATCTTACTCAGTTTATTTGCATTTGGAGAAGATTTGGTGCCATTTCCCCAAGGGTCGAACTAGTGATTGTGTAGCTGTTTGGGAGAGGGTTATAACAGAATTTATAAACTGAATAATGATTCACATGAGACCTTAATAATTCTTCTTAAATATCCTCTAGCTGTATTCATAAATTTGAGTGGGTTTGGAAGCATTTGGAAAGCCATTTTCAGCATTTACCCGGGAATTGGAACCCCAATTTGCTAGTGAAAACTCCTACCTTGGCCAGAATATTAAAAAAGATTGAAGAAGTATTTGGAGGGTCATAAATCATCCATGAAAATCATATTCAAGTATTAATATCATTCATATACCTTCTTAGAATATTCGGGAGCATTTGGGTCAATTTGGATACCTATACATCAAAACTAGTCAAAGGTCGAAATAGGGGAAAAAGTGAAAAATTGGTCATTTTAATAAAATTTATTAAAAACAAACATTACATGGGTATCAGAGCATTTTCCTTGCACCTTGCATTAATACCATCCATTGAATAAAATGTTGCAGAGATGTCTTGGTTTCATAATCTACCCACCAAGCCCACCTTCCTTCCTCCCCCGCTAAGGGAAGAAGGAATTACAACCAAGAGAAGGGATTTTGATCATTTGAGAAATTTTCATTTGTGAAGAGAGAGAGCTAGTGGATGACTAGTTTCTTGCCTTAGTCAATTTCGAGGGTGAAATATTCCCATCCAAGTTGGTGTTTTGAGAGACCATTCAGGTCTTTCATGGATCTTTAAAAAAATTTGTATTTGCAAGTGTAAGCTATAGGGAAGCTCATGGTTTCTTCTAGTGCAACACATTCTCTCAACCATTTTCAGTCTTTATTGCATATTCTTGCTCATGGAGGAATTGCACTTTTGGTGAGCTATTTTACTCTTTGGGAGAGTTTCTCATGGTCCATTTTTTATTTTAATAAGCTTAATATACTATGTTATTCATATTCATAAAGTCTCAGTTCTAAATACCAAATGGTTGTATGTAAAAGTGATTATTAATGAGAAAATAATGACCATTTCCCCATTATATTGATGTATGTCATTTTAATGCTGATGATTTCAAATGAAAGAATGTTTCTCTGATATATTTATGATGAATGGAATTCCATTAATGATTATTACAAGTTTCATATCCATTAATTAAGTATTTGAAGTCAGCTTACTCAGTTTATTTGCATTTGGAGAAGATTTGGTGTGATTTCCCCAAGGGTCGAACTAGTGACTTCGTAGCTATTTGGGAGAGGATCATAAAATAGTTCATAAACTAAATAATGATGCACATGAGACCTTAATAAATTCTCTTAAACATCCTCTTCCTCTGTTCAAAAATTCGAGTGGTATTGGGAGCATTTGGAAAGCCATTTTCAACATTTATCTTGGGGGAATTGGAACCCCAATTTTCTAGTGAAAACTCCTACCTTGGCAAGAATATTAAAAAGGTTTGAAAAATTATTTGGAGGTCATAAATCATCCCTAAAAATAATATTCAAGTATTAATATCATTCATATACCTTCTCAAATTATTTGGGAGCAGTTGGGTCAATTCAAAGACCTAGACATCAAAACTAGTCAAAGGTTGAAATAGCGAAAAAAGTGAAAAATGGTCGTTTTAATAAAATTTATTAGAAAGGGACATTACAAATATAAAAATATCTCTTTGGAGGTAATCCTAGAATATCTTCTAGGAAAACATACGAAAAAACTTGTAGAGTTGGAATATCATCGAATTTCAGCTTATCTTCTTTATCCATTTGTTCATTATTTGTTACATGTACAAAAAAAACTTTACAACCTTTTATTACATCATTTTTCATCTGTTAGGATTAGATTTGTCTAACATAAAATTTCCTAGTTATTCCTTTAATTTAATCTTTTCTCCCTTATCATTTAAATAAGTAAATGTTTTCTTGAAACAATTTAAAATTACTTAATGTTTTTGCAGCTAATCCATACCTATTAAAACATCATAAGATCCTAACGGTAGAAAATTTAACTTCACTTGAGTTTTGAACTAACTCATAAATAATTCACAGTTTTCAACATAATTAAATACTTTCCTTTTAGTCCCTGTAGCTAACTAGACTAGCCAAGACTTTTGAAACTTTTTCAAAGGTAATTTGCATTTTTCCACTATGTTAGTTGACACATAGGTTAAACTAGCACCAAATTCAATTAAAATAGAAATAGACTAGTTTGGTATCATACCTTGTACTTCCACCATGGAAGTTTGATGGTCATCTTGTCGATTCTCCAAGGCTGTATTTATTCTGGGCATTTCATTTTCTACAACACCAACTATTTCCTCTTCTTGAATGGTATGCACATTGTTGAAGTTCCCTTTCCTATTCAGACAATACTTGGCATAATGTGCTCCTTGACATTCCCAACACTTGACATGTTACTTATGTTCATTATTTTTAACATAATTATTAGGTATATCTCTGCCTTTCGGTGCTGTAGTATTTGGTTGTGTTTTATTTTTAAAATTTGTTCCTTGATAATTACTTTTAGAGAAACTCCGAGAATTAATTCCAAAACTTTTATTAGACTTAAAAACTTTTCTCTTCTAATCAAAGTTACTTGTTCTCTTATTCTTCCAGTTCGGTATGCTTTCTCTCTTTTTGCTCCGTTCGTAATAGAAGTCTGCTTTTTGTATTTCCTCTTAAAGGGTCTCTGGATTATCAAACTCAATTTTGTCCTTGAAACTAGTGGGCAGACAACCTAAAACTCTTTGTATTTTAGGATTTTGTCAATTATATATGGTACATATCTTAACAAACTTAGAAAATTTCTACTTAGCTCTTTCATTTTTATTCAACCCAGTTTTCGTTCATAAAATTATTTATCTCTTTCTTCATAATATTGTTCAGATAAGAAGTTCCTTTTAAACTACTTTTTAAATACTCTCTAGGTTAAATACTTTTCCTTGAGGGTTTTTACTCTTTTTATGTCCTGTTACTAGATGTCATCTTTTCCGGTTAGGTTGTAGATATCCATCTTGGATTTCGTTCTATCAAAGTATCTATAAATATGGAAGTACTTATTCATTCTAGATGACTAAACCTCAACTTCTTCACCCTTTTCTACTTCCCCGTTGAACATGGGAGGCTTTATATTTTTAAATTCTCCAAATATTTCTTCATAAGGTTTATACTTCCTTTTTCTAGGTTTATGATCGCTTTCACTCCTTTCACTTATGCATTTATACCTCCCTCTAGGTGACCTTGCGTTAACTTTTGAAGAAGATTCACTATTAGAATATTTTACCTTCTTACCCTTGTGTTTGTATGAAATTTTTTTTAGAGTCAGTTTCATATGCATTTCTTTTATCTTTTCCTCTGTTGTGTATTTTGTCCAGTAAAATCTAATTTAGTTCCAAAATTATTTCATTATCTATTTTAACAGTTTGTAGTTCATCTTTTAAATCTTTCATTTTCGTAGCAACTTTGAAGGTGGATTATTTAGTTTTGCATAAATGTTGTCTGGATTATCGTGATGAGATCCATTTTCAGCAAATGCTTCAACACCTTCCATTTTCCTCCAAGACAATTTTTTATATTTTTGTACATAAATAAATTTAAAACATGATTAGAATATTTGGTTCTTGATTGTATGTGAGTGAGCCAATCAAGACTAGTGTTTGGAAACTCACTCTGATACCACATGTCAACATCTCCTAATTTATGGAAAAAAAATTACTATATGTAAATCTGTGATTTCCTACGAAGATAAATCCATGAGATGTTATATTTTATGCTTTATCAATTGTGAAAAAAAATAAAATGTGACATTAAATTAGACTGAAAGACTCATAAGAATATGTTTAGTATTTCAACAACATGTCCTTTTTACAACAATACATTGATGCATTGAAAAGTAAAATAGTCACTACTTTTATTTTTTGTCGGTTGAAATTGTCGAAAAGGTTGTTTTTGTTCTTTCAGTCATTTGACCTTACCTATAAGCTAGGAAAAGGAAGGTCATAGGTCTTACTTAGCCTTTATGGCTAACGCAAAACCTTGTTTCTCCTTGTGCAGGTGAAAGTGACTAGGATTTAAGCTTTGTAGCTAAAGAGGTAAATTCCTAAGCTAGGGTACACCATACATCCTAAGTAAAAGGTGTGACAACAATGGGTCGTAAAATATACATATCATAAAACATTACAGAAGTGTAAAAACAACATAACGCGACAAAGGTTGGCCATAATCGAAAATATTGAAAGTTGATATGATGTGGATTGACTTTGTAATAACAGTGACACTATACGGGCCATATGAAGGCCTTGAATGCTCCAGTTGGCGAAAATTAATCACACTGCAAAACCCTAAGGGTTTATGGTGCCTCGAGAGAGGTGTAAACTTGTCCTTGAAGCTTTGTCTCGTATTGTTTTTGGTTTTTTCTCTGAAGGGTTCTACCATGCCTCTGTCTACGTTGCTATGTAGTTTAACTATGTATTCATGATGGAGGAGCCAAGGTGCTCTACCCTCGACCTCCTTCCTCTTCGTATACAAACTTGTGGTTGTTTATGTGGATCTATTCAAATGAAGGAATAACATTAGAGGTTAGATTCTTGCTGCTAAGAATGACCTGGTTAAACCATTCAGCAGGTATGAATCTCTATTTAGTTTTTAAGTTATCATTATCTACTGTCATTTTAAACTTATTTTTTCAAATAAATGACCTCTGTAACGTTTATGTGCAGGAAGCTCTTTGAAACTGTACTATGGAATTTAGTTCAAGGTGGGGTTAAAGGATTCAATCCGGGTAAGACCTATTACCTACCTTCCTATGGCTCCAAGACTAGTAGCATCGTGGCTTGTCTTTCTTTTCCATGGAATAGTTTGGGACTCCATCTGCATTTGTCTTTTGGTATGAAAGTGATAAGTTTTATTTGGTATCTATGATGATTTTGACATTTTAAAACTATAATGGAGGGACCCTTCGACCGTGGAGTCGAGGTGACTGTGTATATGAATGTTATGTTTTTAAGTTGTAAGAACAGTCCTACGACCATCTCTCCAAAAATGTAATTATTATTTTTTCCTTTTTAAGAACCCTGTGAGGGCTTTTGTGATGTATATACTCAATTGTGTTTGATTTTACAATTTTGTTGTTGTTTTTAGAAAACTAAAATGCAGTCGTGAGGCCTTTACCTTGTCATGTTTGCATTTGAGAAAGGGTCGTAGCAGTATTGAATACTATCTTGGTTTCCCAGTGTTGTTTTTGTTTTATAAGTTAGTTAGAAGGTCGTAAGGTCGTGGATACTCTTGTAAAAGATATATTTAAAGGTTTTAGGTCATGAGCGCATTATTATGTTGCTAGGAGAATAGTTTGGGTGGTGAGGCCACTGTCAAATCGTTTCAAGTTTTTAAAAGGGTAATATTGTTTTATTTTATAGTGATTGAGTTAAGCCCTAAGGTTATTGCGATTTTCTTATGTGTGTTTTAGATTGCAGATGATAATACTAAAATGACCTACAGCCTGTAACCAGCACTGTGGACTGTCGATAATATCAATTTGGTATTTTTAATAATGGTTTTGCAAATGACTGGGCCATATATCCCTTATAATGTAACTTTGTTAAAATAAACCTTAACCGTATTCGATCATTAAAACGAGCTTAATTATTATTTTA